>PVIW01003662.1:0-125718 GCA_004026585.1 Noctilio leporinus
GGTAGGGGCAGTTGGTGGCTGCCTGGTCACCAGGGTTCCAAGTTCTGATGGAACCCTGTCATCTGGTGTGAGGTCAGTGTAGTGAGGTCAATGCCTGGGGCCCCTACCCTGTGGTCTCCTCAGACAAGAGCTATGACTTCCCTTCTTCCCCCACAGTATTTTTATTGCATTTTCATGATTATCATTCATCCCCCTAAACTGACCCACCGTTGTCCATCCTTTTTGTTCAACCACTCCATCCCCAGTGCCCACCTCCACAACTGTCCTCCTGCTATCTGTCTCTGAGTCTGTCTCTGTTTCACCTGTTAGTTCATTTCGTTCCTTCGATTCCACAGCTGAGTGAGCTCATATGGTATTTGTCTTTCTCTGTCTGGCTTATTGCACTGAGCGTAATGTTCTCCAGGTCCATCCATGCTGCGGCCAAGGGTGAACTGTTCTTCTCTTTTCCGGCCAAGTTCCGTTCATTGGGTTAATGTCCCATCGGCGTGTTACCGCCTATCTACTGACTTGGTCTGCTCCCACTTCACGACGGTTGTAAAAAAACACACTGCGATGAACCTAAGGGTGCATATGTTCCCTAGAATTAAGTGTTTCGGGTTCCTCTGGGTATGTTCCCAGAAGTGGCATTGCTGGGTCAAAAGGAAGATCCTTTTTCAACATTTTTTAAGATTTCTCTCTACACCAATTTCAACCACAGTCCCACCAACACTGCAAAGGGTGCCCTGTGTTTACTTCCTCACCAGCATTTGTTGTTTGTTAGTTTGTTGATGATGGCCCTTCTGACCTGTGTGAGGTGATACCTCATTGTGGTTCTAAATTGTATTTCTCTGATCATTAGTGACTCTGAGCATCTTTTCATAGGTCTACTGGCCATCTGTATGTTCTTTTTGGAGAAATGTCTATTCATGGCATCAGCCCAGAAGTTTGTTTGTTTGTTTGTTTAATTTAGTTTTATTGTTGTTGTATTACATCCATCCCTTTTTTGGCTCCCCTCTGTCCTCTTCCCCACCCACCCACTCCGCTACAAAGCCAATCCCACATGTTGTCCATGTCCATGGTTCTTCCATACTAGGTTCTTGTCTATACTGCTCCCCTTCTTTGCCTCTTCATAGAAAGAGTTTGGGAGTCTTCCCTCTTCCTGAATTTTTTGGTATAGTTTGAGGAGGATAGGAGTTAGTTCTCCTTTAAATGTTTGGTAAAATTCACCTGTGTAGCCATCTGGTCCAGGGCTTTTGTGGTTTGCTTTGGGAGATTTTGGATGACTTCTTTAATTTCACTAGTTGTTATTGACCTATTCAGGCTTTCTGCTTCTTCTGGGTTCAGTTTTGGTAGATTATACATTTCCCGAAATGTGTCCATTTCATCCAGGTTGTCATATTTTTTGTCATATAGTTGTTTGTAGTAATTTCTTACAATCTTTTGTATTTCTGAGGTATCAGTTATGATTTCCCCTCTTTCAGTTCTGATTCTGTTTATTTGGGTCCTCTCTCTCTTTTTCTTGATGAGTCTGGATAAGGGCTTGTCAATTTTGTTTATTTTTTCAAAGAACCAGCCCCTGGACCTGTTGATTCTTCAAATTGTAGTTTGAATCTCTGAGTTATTTAGTTCTGCTCTGATCTTGATGATTTCCTTCCTTCTACTTGCTCTGGGCTTTGTCTGTTGTTGCAGCTTTGTGGTTAGGTCATTTTTATAAACTTCTTGTAACCTTTTTTGGAAGGCCTGTATTGCTATAAATTTCCCCCTGACAACTGCTTTTGCTGTATCCCATAGGTTTTGGGCTGTTGTGTGTTCATTGTCATTTGTTTCCAGGAACTTTCTGATTTCATCTTTGATCTCATTGTTAACCCCTTCATTGCTTAAAAGCATGTTATTCAGTCTCCATGAGTTAGAGAATTTTTGTTTTTTTTCCCTTGAGATTGATTTCTAGTTTCATGAACAGATCATTTTCAAAGATAGCTTTAACAAGACAATGATGTTCACACATTTTTTCCATAGTCACCCTTTAAAACACATTTGAAAAAATTTTAATCATAAATTTAAATTTCCAAATGATGCATTCTGTGGCTTGCTGTATACTGTAGTTTTTTTAAAAAGATTTTATTTATTATTTTTAGAGAGAGGGGTGGGGAGAGAGGCAAAGAGGGAGAGAAACATCAATGTATGGTTGCCTTTCACCTGCCTCCAGCCACAGACCTGGCTGGAGACCAGGCTTGCAACCTGGTTATGTGCCGTGACTGGGGAATCGAACCAGCAACCTTTGCAGGCCGGCACCTTATCCGCTGTGTTATCAGCCAGGGCTGTAGATGGTTTTAAAATAGTCTTTCATCTGAACTTAGGGCTGCTCATTCAATTCTTTTGATTTCAAGAGAGTGTGTGCCACATCTGATGTCTCAGTCATTGCAGTTGGCCAAGTCAGACTTGCTTTTGTCAGAAAACACCTGACTTCAACTTTCACATTCAAATAAACATGTGTCCCCATGACAACCTTGCCCGCATTAAAATCTTATCAGTTGGAGCTCCAATTGCTTTGAGATGGCAGGAAAAGTAGCCCTCGGGCCCAGTGAATGCTGCTCTCATTTCTGCCCTTAGGTCTTGCCTGAAGGTGCCTTCCCCTACAACTGCCCCTTGGTTGGATGCAGGGGTGGATTGTTTCATGGAGTAATGCCTCACAGAGGACTTGGGTGGGTAGAAGGTGTGCCTTTCCTGTGTGGAGTGGGAGAAGAACGGAATAGGTAGACCTCAGCTGCATGGATATCTCTGTGCAGGGTACAGACAGATGGCTTTAAGGGAGAGTTTTGTGAAATTTGCATCAATGCAGCCCCATTCCTGGCATGGAGGATGAGAGCAGAGGGACAAGGAGGGGACCAGTAGACCCCCAGTGGCACTGAGACCATCCTGCGAAATGGGAGATGGCCTGGACTAGGTGGAGGCAGTGAGAGGTAGTTTTGTTCAGGAACTATTTGGCTGCCCCTGTTTTCTAGGGTCTGGTGCACTTCTTTGGAAAGGTGACTGCATCCAGGTCCCATGCAAAGAGCAAAGGCCTAGGAATTTAAGGCCCTGTCCCACCACTAAGCAGCAGTGTGACAAGTTCTAGAACCTCTGTGGGGCTTATTTGTCAAGCAGAAAAAGTTAGCCCAGACTTGCCTAACTGTCAGGGAGTTGTAAAGGTGAGCTGGAGAGGGGACGGCTCTGGCGTACAGACTCCTGGGAGATGACCATGCAGCCTCGGGGGTTGGGCCCCAGAGACTGTGGTGCAGAGGGTTGGGAACTCAGGATCCCAGCTTGATTGCCTGTCACTCCTGGCACTGCCTGAGCTTCCCTTCGCCCACACGTTCTCGGGGATTTCCTCAGTAATATTGCTCAATTATGATCTGAACAAGCCCAATTCATAGGACAGTGCGGAGGCAGAACGCAAAAGCTACAGGCACCAGGAACCCGGGCACAGACCTGCTTAACCTGTTTGTTCATCACGGTAATAACCTCTGGCCTCAGTTTCCCCTCTTGAGGTCCTTCTGTGTGCTAGGCTGACCTCTGAGGGCATGGTGCAGAGATTCTAATGGAGAGAGTTTAGACCTACTAGGCACCTGTTAGGTTTTGGGAGTCGGCGGAGATCGAGAAGGCCAGCAGCCAAATGCCGAGCAAGACGGTTTATTGAGTATGTGACAGGACGACAAGACGGGCTGCGGTCGGGGCAGACACCAGTAGCTAAGATCAGGGCGGACTGAGCTTTAAGGAGTGAGACTTGGAATATGAAAGCAGTACATGCTGGTCCGGTGAGAGTGAGAGGAAACAGCAAGGGAACAGGCCATGAGTTTAAAAGATTCATTTGGCCAGCTGCACAAGCTGAAACCAGGAAGGCAGGAAGGTTTCAGCAGCAAACAAAAGAAGGCAGGGGTGAGCGAGCTGAAGAGACTCTCTGCTGATGGCTCTGGGGGAGTTGGTCGGGGAGAGGCTGACTAGAAGAGGGGAGTTGCCAGGTTCTCACGGGCAGGCTAGACATCCTTGAAAGACACAGGCCTGATCAGCGGACCAAGACATCTTTGAAGGACACAGGTGGTTACTATTGTCAACAGTTACTGAGGAGGCAGCAGATTTAATGAGGTTTGCTAAAATCATGATGGGATTCCCCAAAACCAGGTCTTATGCCTAAGAGTACAGGATGGGCTAAGTTGCCCCTGGTACAGCCAGCAGGTTGGTGGTTGGACAGTTACCATCTCCTGACAGTTGGCTGAGTCTAGGGCAGCTAGAGGAAGGGGGAGTTGGAGTTGATTCTGAGAACAGAAGTTGCTAAGTTCCTGTCTGCAGGTAAGGATACTTTTGGAGGACATAGGCAGTCCCCAGCACCAGGGGCAGCAGATTTATTGGGGTCAGGCAGTCCCTGACACCAGCAGTTACTGTGGGCTTGCTAAAGCCAGCCTGGATTCCCAGAGCCCAGGTTTCATGCCTAAGAGTATCCAAGGCCTTCTATGTGGAGAGCCTGCATGCCCATGGGGGCTGCAGGCCTGGGAAGCCACACATTCACATAGTCTAGGTTAAGAAAGAGTTTTAAAAGCAACACTAGCAAACTTCCAGGCTGTGCAGACAGCTTCTGAATGTGCTTTTAGTAGATTATCTCTTGGACAAACGGCCAAAGCAGTGGAATAAAAGCATTCAGGGACTCAGGAAACTTGGTTTCTGCCCCAGCTCTAGCCCCTTGCTGGGTGACTTTGGAGGGATCCCTTGCTCTTCTGGGCCTCGGTTCCCTTTTTTGTGTAAGACCATTGGCCTAGGGGGCTCAATAAGGGACTGTGAAATCTACCGTCGATGGTGTTGGTGTCTCAGGGTCAGGGCTTCCTCAGCCCTGCAACAAGGGCCTCAGCCAGGGCACCAATGAGTTCTGTACTGATGGCCCCAGGCCAAGACCCAAGGGGAAGGGTAGTTTTGATTGTCTTTAATTTTCTGAAAGTGGTATTTGGCTGGAGACCTTGGCCTCCTGTCTGTGTCTCCCACATGACTGACTCCAGGCCTTCCCAGCCACGTGACTTCTAGAAAGGGAGCACATGCCCCACGCAATGCAGGCTGTGACTTGCAGGGTCCCTTCCTCACGGCTGTGACCCCAGGTGGCCCCCAGCCCTGGGTGGGAGCGGAAGAGAGCCCAGAGGGGCTGTGTTGTCCTCAGGAGGGTGGGCACTGGCACAATCTCATTTAGGTCCTTTTAAGTGAGGCCTTGCATGAAAGTGCCCCCCTACCTTTTTCAATTCTCAGGAGAACTGTATGAAGCCCTAGAGAAAAGAGGATTTTTTTTTTACTTCCCTCTTTGTGCTTTTTCACATCCTACTCTCAATTCTTCACAGTGAACATATATTCTGCTTTTGTAACAGGGCAGGAAGTCTGTAACTATTATTTTTTAATGCCATTCCTGAAGCCATTAGCATCCACTACTCTGTTCATCTCAGGATTGTTTCCAAAGAACCAGCGCTGGGTGGTGGAAAGAACATGAGTTTCAGGGTCAGGCAGACCTGTGCTGAAAGCCTGGTCCCAGCATTCCCTAGCTTCGTGTCCTTGGCCAAGTTACCTAGCTTCTCGGAGCCCCAGAGGTTTATAAGGTTCCTTATAAAGTGAGAATAGTAAATCAATCTTCTTGCGCATTGAACATGTGCCAGTCATTATTCTGATCACATTACCTGTATTAACTAACTTAATTCTCCTAACAACTCTTTAAGAAAGGCACTATTATTAGTCCCATTTTACGAATGAAGAATTAAGGCACAGAGAGCACAAATATGTAGCTCAGGTCCCTCAGCTAGTCCGTGGGAGAGCTGGGACGTGAGCCCAACCCAGTGTCCAGCCTCAAGGCCTGAGTGAACTTGCTCTCCTATTCCCACTCAGCTCCTGGGCCGGGACATTTCAATGGGACAGGATGTGCAGAGGGCTCAGAGCCCAGCACATGCCTGGATCAAGGTAGCTCAGGTAAATGCCCAGTGACACTGGGAACACCTACTACTCCAGGAGCCCTGGGCTTCCGAGCCACTGTCATCATGGGGGTTGAGAGCTGGATGGGCCTGGAAACCTGCGCCCCAGGCTCTCCCCGTCCCATTGGTGATGGAACCAGCACAGCTGCTACTCAGCTGTGATGAGCGGGAAGCAGGAACCAGGCCTCTTGACTCCTGTTGAGGCACTTTCTGTGGGCCACAACCTCTCAGGTCAGGAGAACACCCATGGGGAAGCAGGGGCAGGCTGCTTGACTCTGATGTTGCCAGATCATCTTAGTACCTGCTGGCTGAGCTGGGGCTGCAGGGGCACCGGTGAGTTGTGGGCAGACCAGAGGAAGACAGAGTCCGAGCCCACAGCCAGCAGGGCACGCTCCCTAACAGCTAGTGCAGGAGGGTTCGTGGCTGTGGGTTGGGATCTCCCTCTGTCCCCAGCATTGATGTCACTATCACACCAGCCGCAGCAGGCCCCCTAGCCCTGTAGACCACCCACATGGTGGGGGAGGTGACCATGGTGATGGAGAAGGATCCAAAATTGTGCAGCAGATAGGGGTCCAGTGGGGGAGGAGGCTGCAGAATAACTGTCCTCTAGGAAATGCAGGCGCCAGGGCAGTTTGCTCACTTTCTTTGTCCACTTGAAGAAACCTCCTCCTCCTGCTCTTAATAGATGGGAGGGAAACAAAGAACCCACACCATCTGTCAGTTATGACATTTTCCTGCTCCTGGTTCCTGTCTGTGTCATACTGACTAACACGCACGGGGCCTGAGCCAGCTGCCTCACAAGCCTTGTTTCATCTAATTCTCACAAGGGTCCTGCCACCAAGGACTATTGTAAAATAGTTTATCACATACACTTTTGTACAGTGTCTAATTCACTGACTTTTAGTACATTTACAGAACTCGGCAACGATGGCCACAACCAACTTTAGAACAATGTTGGAACATTGTTACCCCAAAAGAGATCTGTACTCCTTGGCTTTTATCCCCAGTCTTTCCATCCCCTCCAGCCCCTAGCAACCGCTAACCTCTATACGGATTCGGTTGTTATGGACATTGCGTATAAATAGATGGCCCTCTAAAACTGACTTCTTTCACTTGGCATACTATTTTGAAAGTTCACCCATGTTGCAGCTTGTGCCTGTATTTCCCCCCTTTTCACCGATGAATATTACAGTATTGTATGAATACACCACATTTATTCATTTATTCATTGGGTAATGGACATTTGAGTTGTTTCCACTTTGGGGCTACAATGAGTAGTGCTGCCATGACTATTCACGTCCAGGGTTTTGTGTGGGCGTGTGTTTTCACATGGGTATACACATGGGATCAGATGGTGACTCCGTGTCTAACTTTTTGAGGAAATGCAGCCTGTTTTCCACAGTAGCTGCACCATCGCACCATTTTACATTCCTCCAGCAATGCATGAGAGTTCCAATCTCTGCACATCCTCATCGACACTTCCTATTTTCCATCTTTTTTGTAATAGCCATTCTAACGAGTGTGAAGGGGTCCCTCATGGTGGTTTTGAGTTCCATTTTCCCGATGACTAAGGATGTTGAGCCTCTTTTCTGACAATTCATGGTATTGGCCACTTTATAATAGATTTAATCTTCTTTATGTTTTAAAATGGAAAATGCCTGTACATGATTTCTAAATAAATTCTAAAGGAAGTTCACTAAAAGTTTCCCTTCTACTCACCCTAAATCATTCCAGAGGTAGTCCATGCAAATATGATAAAATATGTACAAATATTATTTTTCTTTCAACACAAGAGGAGCATATTTACAACTTCTCTGTACTTTGAGTTCCCACTTTATGTTGTTACACATCCCAACATTACATTAGTGCTAGAAAAGCCACTGGAGGTCCAATGTGTCTGCAGGGCCACAACCCTTAAATTTACTTATGTGGAGCATCGGGCATTTCTGGCACCAGAATCCTGGAAGCCTGGTGCCTGGGGCAGGGTTTTGCTGTTAGGGACTGCTAGTCTGCTTGGCAAGGCCCAGCTAGCAGAAAAGGGCTTTTGGCAAGGCCGGCCCTAGTGCCAGGTGGACCCGGAACGGACACCGTGTATAGAGAGTCAGCCCAGTGTGTTTACCCCGTAGCCCACGAAGCATGGAAAGCAGAGAGTGTGCCATACCTTGTTCTCTGCAGCTAGCTTAGCTCCCTGGTTTCATCTGAGCAGGTGCCAGTAATACCTGCATATAAGCTTAGTGTGATTAATAAACAGGACTCATGGCCTGGACGAGCCTCCAGACTTTGTCTCTTCTCTTTTTCTTGCGTCCTCCGCTGTCCAAACCTGGTGCGTAATCCAGGGACGGCTGGTCCGTCACATTTTGCTTGTTTGTTTTTGTTTTGTTTTATTTTGATTAACAGACTTTATTTTTTAGAGCAGTTATAATTTTACAGAAAATTGAGCAGGTGATGGAGTTCCCATATGTCCCTTCCTTCCCCTCCCCTGTTCCCCCGATCATTACCATTTAGTGTGGTACACTCGTTACAATTAGTGAACCAGTATTGATACACCATTATTAAACTCCATAGTGTCCATCCATTGGGGTTTACTCTTTGCATTGTAGTTTTGACATGTGCATACTGTTGTAGGGGAGGAAGAAACTTTCTTTTACTTTCAAGGTTTGTGGGTTTTTTAAATTTGTTTGTTTGTTTGCTGGCCTAATAGTCAAATAAACATGAGACTGATTAGCAAGAGAAAATAACCAAATTTAATTACATGTATACACAGAGGAACCCTGCCAGAGACAGCAAAATAATATATATATGACTTTCTGAGAAAAGGATGAGGAAAGGCACCTTGGGACTTCAGAGGGCATGGTCACTGAAGGATGATAAGAACAGCAGATGTTCAGTAATTAGATGTTTGCCTTGCCCTACAGACAGGTCATAGAAAGTTATTTCTAGTGATAACTCTTATTATGGGTAAGACCCTCAATTTAAATTCTTTAAGGGAGAGTTAAAAGTTCCTCCTGGACCCACAAGTCCTCAATTGCCATTTGTTTAAAATAATCCACATGCCAAAGTAGCGTAGCCTTGTGCTACTTCAGAATGAAGGAGGCCTGTTCTGAACCCCTTTGAGGTCATATATCCACCATTACAGTATCGTACAGAATAGTTTCCCTGCCCTAAAACTTCCTTGTGCTGTGCAATCCTCTATCCCTCCCCCACCCTCTGGCTACCGTGGACCTTTTTACTGTTTCTCCAGTTTTGTGTGACTAGGTTCTGAAGGGGAAGCCTATTTTGTTCACCGGAGGTTCCCAGCTCTAGGGAGGGGCTGGAGCCCACTCAAAGGCTGAGTTTTGTCGAATGACAAAACTAACACAACTTAGTAAAGAGTTCGATATCCCTTATGCAAGGGAAATAACAGTCCATGGATTAGGGGAATCCAGAGCTTCACAAGCTGTGGCCCCTCTTCCTGAGGGCTTCTGGGCAAAGGCAGGTTTTATAGGTCCTTAGAGGAGGCAAAATGAAAACAGGTCATAATTGCCTAGGAGGTCGGGGTTGCCTTATGAGCTAGGGAGTCCTATTTTCTAGGGTAAAGTAAGCCAACTAAAGCTGAGCTGCAGTGGCTACTATACATTAGGTTTCCTTGATAGGTGTTCCCCCTAAGAACATGCTGACTCAGTTTTGATTTGTGACATGGGTGGGACTGCTGGGGAGGCCTCTGCTTTGCAGGTCCTGCCCACTACATAC
Organism: Noctilio leporinus; assembly: GCA_004026585.1. Lineage (NCBI taxonomy): Eukaryota > Metazoa > Chordata > Mammalia > Chiroptera > Noctilionidae > Noctilio > Noctilio leporinus. The sequence continues at coordinate 9,681 of PVIW01003662.1, forward strand.
AAATAAATAGTATTAGAACTGACCTTGTTGTGCCCTTGGAGAGCCCCTAAAGACTATATGAGTCCCCTTGGTCAATAACCTGGGTCTCAAATTTAAGGGTTATGAGGAATATACCTTCATAATCTTCTGCAGAGAGGAGATTGCTCAGAAACCATCAGTCATTGTCTCCTCTCAGAAAAGAACAGAGTTCATCCATCTGATCTCCACTCAGACTGTGTCCTCGTAGGGACACAAAGACACCTGTGCTATCATATATACTCAGTGCCTGGCCCAGGGCTAGCAATGAATATGGTTTAATTGATTTGTGGTTGCATAGGCAAATTTGACCTTGCAACAGGCTTATGCCTCCCAGGGTCACAATGATTCCTTCTGTAACAGGGGACCTATCTCCCCAGAAATGGGGGGAAGGTTGAACTGCACATGCACGTGTTACCCTGGCAACAAAGGGACCAAACTTTACATGCCTCTTCAGTAGTATCTTTGTGGTAGTATGTCATACTCTGGCCTTTCCTGCACATCCCCATCCTGCCTTACCATTGTTACAAATAAAATATTTCTTTCCTTTCTACTGAACTCTGCCTCCAGAGTTTTGTCTGTTGGAAGCAAATGGCAGGACTGGGTGGGTTTGGTAACACTTCAGTGGGCAAAGCTCTTTTCATTTTGCTTCATAGGGTGTCACTACTTTGATGACATTAGAGTGGCCCAAGTGTCTTAGTCCACTTGGTTGAGTAAGAAGTTGAATGTTCTCAGAGCCCAGAGTGAATGAGACTCATAAACAAATTCACCAGCCTAATACATAAACCACAACATTAAAAAAAAATGATATATGCATTTTTAATGGCTTAAATTAAGGTAGGACATAGATTTAAAAATTATTATTCTATACAAATAATACAAATCAAAGTGAATAATTTTCTGGAGTCTAGAGAAAAGTTCAAGAACGTCAAATTAAAATTTAAAAACAACACAGCCCTGGCTGGTATGGGTCAGTGGATTGAGTGCTAGCCTGCAAACCACAGGGTTGCCAGTTAGATTCCCAACTGCAGGCCAGGTCCCCAGTTGGGGGCATGTGGGAGGCAACCACACCTCGTCGTTTCTCTCCCTCTCTTTCTCCCTTCCTTTCCCTCTCCCTAAAAATAAATAAATAAATACATGTTCTTTACAAAAGTTTAATTTCTAAAACAAAAATTTTAAAAACACCACAAGTATGTGAATTACTAAATTCTACTCTAAGTACACTTTTAACAGTAACAACCATTATGTACATCTTTTGTATGTTATTATGAACCTTGTGTCAGAATCTGTGCCTAATCCTCCTTTCATCTCCATGATAACACTGGAAGGCGTTGTACTTCCTATTTTGACACATGGTAAATGTGAGCTGTACAGAAATTAAGTACCTTGTTTGAGGCCTTTTAACCAATAATAATGTAGTTAGGATTTGTGATAAGTTCTCAAATAAAAATTATAGGGAAAAGAGTCTTTCCACTTAGCATTCATCATAAGGAAAGTTTATCAGAAATAACTGTACTCACCATCTGAATACAAGTACTGCTATCTAGAGTCATTTTAAACATAGAAAAGCATGCATACTCACACAGCTTACCAGGTTGGGGGTAGAGGTGGAAATGACTGTGAGGAAGGAGCCAATAGGGTCCTTATGAATATGTAGTCTGGGAGATTCTTAGAGAGCAGGTTGATATTAATACCTAGATTCTATTCTAACATCTTGCCTGGAAACTCCCAAGAACAGTCTTTATCATGAGAAATAGCCCTGCCATGTGGACAAAATAATATGCCCAGGTAAGAGCACATTCTCCCTTTGCGATCAAGGCTTGTAGAACCTAAACATAGGCTGTGGTTGTTTGAAGGCATCGGGCTGTGGTGGCTGTGGTGCATCTTTATAGTTGGTACATGCCTGCCCTGGTCATCAGGGTGATTGTCCCAGCCAGAGCACCCCTGGGTAAGTCAAGGCATTCTCAATGGAGACAGTGTGGCATAGACATTGGCCCCAAGCTATATTGGGCTTGAATCCTGCTTTGCCTGGATCAGAAATATCCTAGCAAGTCAGCCTCCCTGAGACTCAGTTTCTTTGTCGGTAAAATGGGCATAATCAGTCCTTGATTTAAAGATTTGAGATCTGCTCTGTCTGGGACACAGTGGATAAAGAGCTGGCATGTGAAGCTAAAGGTCACTGGTTCGATTCTCCAGCCAGGGCACATAATGAGGTTGCAAGCCAGGTCTCCAGCCAGTTCTGTAGCTGGAGGCAGGTGAAAAAGGCAACCATACATTGATGTCTCCCTCCCTCTCTCCCTTCCCCTCTCTCTAAAAATAATAAATAAAATCTTTAAAGATTTGAGATCAGTCCTGCCTGGTGGCACAGTGGATAAGGCACCGGCCTGCGAATCCAAAGGTCGCTGGTTCAATTCCCAGCCAGGGCACATAACCAGGTTGCAAGCCAGGTCTCCAGCCAGGTCCATAGCTAGAGGCAGGTGAAAGACAACTGTACATTGATGTTTCTTTCCCTCTCTGCCTCCCTCCCTTCCCCTTTCTCCAAAAATAATAAATAAATAAATAAATAAATAAATAAATAAATAAAAGATTTGAGATCATGTAAATGGAGTAAAGGGTAGAAAGCCTGACATACAACAGGCACCCTGTTAATGCCAGTTGCCATTGTTATTGTTATTATTATTATGTAATGTTAATTTGACTTGTTGGTTCTTCTGTCTGTCCCTCCCCTAAATTTCAAGCTCCTAAGGAAGCTTTGCTTTTTAGAGATATGCTAGTGTGAGTGATTTGCTAATAACCCAGCTCTTGCTTCCCTTTCAGGCTCAGGAAATAGTTGGCCCAAACTTATCTTTATTCCTGTTTGCCCTCCACACTTGGACAAGGGCTTGAGGGTGCTTAAGAAGTTGGAGGGATAAAAAGATGCCTGTAGGTAGAGGGAGGAGGAAGGCTTCCCAGAAAGTGAAGTGCAACTGAATCGTGAAATGGTGGAGGGGGGTTGACAGGTGGAAGGATAGAGTGGAGAAATAAAATGGAGTCACTGTAGTCAAGCTGTTAAATTATTAAATCAACCAAGGTGAGGCCTGAGAAAATAATTCTATTCTTATCTAGCCTGTGAACTTAAACTTTTGAACTTTCCAGTCATGTGTCAATCCCCAGATAAACATCAAACCTCCAGATAACCTTCTGATTACTCCCCCGGAGGACTAAAGAAAGAATGTTCATGTATCCAGACTACCTGACATCCATTATCTAGGCCACTGGTAGTCTAGAGGATTGCCATCTCCGACCAATCTACAAGCTAAGAATTCAGGACTGAGTCTTCTCAAAAATGTGCTTCTAACTATATGAACTCTCAGCTTTTCTTTCTTGGAAACACTCTGGGTAGTGCCTGGTTATAGTTCTAGTTTTTAAACTCTAGAGCCCTTAAATAGATTTTCTTTTTCTTTTTTTTCTTTCCTAGCTGAAATTTCATGATTTCATTTCTGCTTAGTGGTGGGGACAGAAAGTTGAAACTAATAAACGGAGAGGACTGGAATCCCAGAGAGCTGGTTCTGTTTCCAGTTCTGTTATTTACTGGCCATGTGACTAGTTTAGTCACTTTCCTGGGTTTACTGAAGTTCTGTTCTGACACGCAGAGATGGATGATGGAGGCCTGAGAGCCTCCTGAGACCAGTGCACAATCCCTTCTCTGAGCGTTTTTTGGCATCTTCAGTAGATTCTCAAAAAGGCAAGCCGTTGGGCTTGCAGCTCTCCCGGTGATTCAGCAGCACCCCCAAGCCACCTCACACAGACTCTGCTGACTCACCAACACCCTCTGAGCAGCTCCTATTGCAGCTCCTGCACAAAGCATTTGATTGGTCCAGCCAGGCACAGTCTACTGGACTGACCCTGTCCGTAGACCTCTGAGGTCTGCCCACATCCTGGGAGCTGGCCAGCCTGCAGAATAGGCTGGCTTCTGGGAATGTGATCATCCCCAGCCCAGAGGGAGGTAGGGCCTCAGATTCCAAATGGGGTAGTGGTCAAGGGACCTGGATGGAGCTGTGGGATTGGTGGGTGCCCTGGCTTCCCCAGAGGGCGCAAGGTAACACCAGGCACCTTGCATTTGTGTGGCCTTGTCAATCAACCTGGGTCTTTCCATGCAGGGCCCTCAGCTCCTATTGCAGTGGTTGGTATATAGCAGTTGCTTAATAAATGTACTGCTAAAACACTAACAAGGCAGTTACTTGAAAATAAAAGGTACTTGGGACAGAGAAATTAAGCTAATAAATTGAGAGGCCTGGAATTCCTGAGAGCTGGTTCTCGCCCCAGTTGTGTTATGTATTGACTATGTCACTGGTTAAGCTACTTTGCCTTTTTGGGTTTACAAAAGTAAAACAAAGTAAAGTAAAATAGCAAACAGAGAACATTGGGGACAGTGAGGAAGGAGCACCTGCCATCTCCTAAAGCAGAGGAAAGACTTCCCTTCATGAGTATCATGTTCACTGAGCTTTGAAGGTTAAATAAAAGTCCAGCAGGGAAAGAAGTAGAAAAGGAAATGAATTTGAGATGGGAAAGAGAACTATTTCCAGGGCACAGAGAAGTGAAACTACATGGCCTACTTAGGAGGATGTGGGGCAGAGTAGCTGGAATCATGGGACTGAGGGAGTTTGAGGGAACAGAGATCGAAAAGCTGCATTAAGGCCCAGGCCTCGCATTCTGAAAATAAATGTCAGAGAAGTTGGGGGACAGCGGAGAGCAGGGACAGTAGAGTGGTGCAGTCCCTCACCAGATCCCCCTTTCACTTCTAAGGAACTCGCTTCCCTGCTGCCTGGAGGGCTCACAGCTGCACACTTGGCTTAGCCTGGGCTGCATGACATACCATACCTAGGCTGAGCACCTGAAACCACATTTGCTTTCTCACAGTCTGGAGGTTTCTGCTGATTTGGCTTAAGGTGAGGGCTCCTTCCTGGTTTGCAGACAACTGGCCTTTCCTCAAAGTGCGCAGGGCGGGAGGGGTGAGGGAGTGGGGAGAGAGCAAGCTCTGGTGTCTCTTCTTGTAAAGACACTAATCCTATAGGATCAGAAGCCCACCTGAATGCCCTCGTTTAACCTTAATTATGTCCGTAGAGGCTTCATCTCCAAATGCAGTCACGCTGTGGGTTAGGACTTTAAGATATGAATTGGGGGTGGAGGGGACACAAACATTCAGTCCATAGCAGCTCTTCTTCAGGAACTGCCCTGAGCCAAAGGGAGCCCCTGGCCCAAAATGACACCCCTTCCCTGGGGAAGTTTTATATTGAGGCCTCAACTGAGGACAATAATTCTGCAGGGCCATCCCAGCCACATGGGCTGGGCTGAGGCCTCTGTTGGAACTTTGTGGTTCAATTCCCTCCTCTGCCTTATCTTGCTGCCCTCACAGAGTGATGTGTGTGATCCTGAGAGCATGCCCTAATAAACCCCTGCACACACATCTCAGCCTCAGAGCTGTTTCCCAGAGAACCTTGGTTAGGACAAATGGCCAAAATGGCCAAATATGTGTCCATCCAAGAGCAAACTTTGACTGTTTGGTAAAAGCAGCCACAAGTTTTTTTTTTTTTTTTTTTTTTACAAACTGAAGGCAAGACCCTCCACCAGTAAAAAGATTATAACTCACTTAATTGTGATACTTGCTTTGTTATGGTGATCTGGAACAGAACCTGAGATAGTTCTGGGGTCTGCCTGTACCGAGTTGAGAAAGCTTCAAGGTTAAATTCTAGTATTGAGGTCAAGTTCTAGTAGTGATGTCCACCATATGTGAGGAAATGGGCAAAGGTCTTGAGTGCTAGGTATCTGGCATCCTGCAGAATGGTGTTGTGTCACTGATGCCAAACTGTGGGGGAGAGCGTTGTAGGAAGGAGGAGATCAGGAGGCAAGCTGGAGGAAATGAAAAGGTGCTGGTGGACTTTCCATGAAGATCGACTGTCAAAGAGCCATTCAGAGGTGTGGCGGACTGGGCTAGAGGGACTGCGCTAGCAGTCTGGAAGGAGAGGAGTAAGTATGGTGAATGTAGGTGACTGTTTTAAGGAGTATGACAGTGAAGAAAAGGCTGGAGAAAGCTCCCTAGTTCAAGTAAAAGTTAGGAGTGATCAAAGATTTCTTTTGAGATGGGAGGGCACTGGATATATTTCTCCTCTGTGGGGAAAGAGTTAGAAATAAGGGTAAGGGACTAAAGGTATAAAAAAAGGAAAGGATAGTTGATGGAGCAAAGTACTCAAGGGATAATATGAAAAATAGTTAACAATTGGGTAATGAACAACAACAAAAAAGAATGGACAGAATATCAGTTCTGTCCTAGAGGTCTCAGAAGCTGATCAGCAGAAGCATAGGAGGGTTTTGTAGCTAAAACTTGGCCTCACAAAAAGAGGAAAAGCATTTCTTCCACAGAGACAGAAGGGAAGAGGTAAAATAGGAAATGAGCCTGATACAGATAAAGATGAGGTCAGGACTTGAGCAATGTTGAGAAGATCTGAAATGTTTGGTTTGAGTTTTGTATTAAAGTTAAGTTTGCCATAGAGTGAGCTTAAATAAGATATGGGTGTATTCACATAAAGCCTGGAGATGGAGAGTCTAAAGCAGATATAATCATCAGGGATCCAGGCTCTTACCTTTTTTTCTGTCATTCTTACCAAGGCTTCTTCTACCTTATGGTCCAGGATGGTTGCTTAAGCTCCTGCCATTATGTCTTCAACCCAAGCAGAGAAAAGAAGGAAAGAAGTTTGTAGTCAGGATGGACACTTAGCTGATACACATCAGTAGAGTTGTATCAGTGGTAAAATAATTGAAATACTTCTATACCAGCTGGTAACTAGACTCACTGATGCTTATTCTTCTGCTTGCTCATCCCCTGGGACCACTCACCCCTCCAAGACAACAACCTGACTCAGTTGGGACCTTCCAAGACATTCCTTCAGCATTATGGCTAGTGTCCTGGCAGGACTATTTGTGAAATAAATGCACTGAATGTGTCTCTTCCTTTTAATTTTAGATCATAAAACTGAAACTTATTCTTTTATCTCATTGGCCAGAGTGAGATCCTGTGGGTGCAAGAAAGGTTGGGAAATGTAGTTTATTTTGAGTGGCCATGTGCCCAGCCAGAAACAGAGGGCTTGATTACTAGCTGTCAAGATCAAAGAAAAAGAGTGAATGATACTAGGAGACAATAGCAGACTAAGCCACCTAGGAAGGCTGAATAGGTGCTGAGTAGCACAGAGGGCTTAGTTAGGTTAGATGAAATGGTTGAGTCTCTAGCAGCCCAGGGCTGCAGGAGACAGAAAAGAAGAAACTAGAGGCTGGGAATTGACCAGTTGGGTGACTGAAGGTTTATGGGGAGAGGGGTCCTTGGGAGGTTAGGAGAGGCCAAGATTTACTTGAGTGGTTGCCTAAGGAAGGAGTCCTGACTAGGCGGAAAGGTGAACGCAGACAGAAAAGCCTGGAGGCCAGAGGTCTTGATGAGGAAATGCTGCAGGAAAAGGACAGTGAGCTTGTTGTTTGTGGATGGCTCTTCCGGGGAAGGATGAAGTTCTGGGGTGGAGGAGCCAGAGTGGTGCAGATCAAGCAGGCTGAAGGGCACCCAAAGGTGCTGGTGGGCTTTCCATGACTATCTACTTTGACACCAAGTGGGTAGTCTGGACTTTCACAATGCATGCTCCTGTTACATCAGCTGCCTTGGCCAAGGGCTTTTTCAATTGTAGAAATAAATGGCAACAAAGGGAAGGCCTTTGGAGCCAACAGTAAGAGGAGCTGGCAGGTGCCTCCACCAAGGGATGTCAGACACACACTAGAAGTGGGGTCTCATGAGGAACTGGGACCCAGATCTGGAAAGCCATCGGAAACTCTGCCAGATCTCCAGTATGGCTCACAATTCTGAGGGAAATGATCTTTTTAGTTCCTTGAAAACGAACTAACAGGAGAAAATAAAGGAGGTTGTCTTTTCTTTTATAAAATTTCCTGGAATTATTTTCTTTAAAATGTACAAAGTAACGTGGACATTGTGATGAGTGAAATAATGCAAAGACTAGGTGACTCAAAGTCAGCAGACTGTTTCTCTACCTCCAATTCTCTGTTTCTCTCCTCCTTGAATATCCACTGCGGGACTGAGGGCCAGGGCTCCCTCAGTGCCTGCTGCTTCTGCTTCATGTTCCAAAGCCGCTTTGAGTATCATTGTTTTGTCCAGGCTGGTTTTCTTAGCCCACCATTGTTCAATAGCTGGGCACTTTCCAGTTTCCACTGCTATAAAGGACCCTTGTGTGAACTGTTTGGATAAAATATTTCTTAGCTCTGGATTATTTCCTTGGTGGGGAGGGTATATAACTAGCAATGGTATGATAGGATCAAAGGGTCCAACTAGCTTACACACAGATGGTTAGGAAGGCATTTTAAGAGGACTTAAGCACCTACTGGCTTGGTAAAAACTATAACACTCCCCTTCATATATATGAAAATGTTTAACCACTGTTAATATAATGAGATTAGTTTGTGTGACATTGATATAACCTGGCAGCCAAGGGGAGTGGACTGCATGAGCATGAGTGAACAATGACAACTTCATTGTCCTAGTCAGCGGGGGCAGTGATTGCTGTTGAATGAGCATGTGTACTGTGTGGCTGTTGCATTCAAAATGATTGAGCAAGAAGAGCAATGAATCTGCATCAAATTTTGTATTAAGCTTGAACATCCCTTGGCAGAAACTATTCGGATGATTCAAAAGGCTGCAGCTTTGGGCAACTGGTGATTGGCATCTTCATCATGACAAGGCACCCCCTCACACATTATGTCTTATGCAGGTTTATTTTTTGCAAGACATTAAATCATCCAGGTAACCTAGCCCCCACTACAGCCCAGATTTGGTGCTCTGCAACTTCTGGCTTTTCCCCAAACTAAAATCATCTTTGAAAGGGAAGAGATTTCAGGCCATTGGTGAGATTCAGGAAAATACAACAAGGCAGCTGATGGCAGTTGGGAGAACTGTGTGAAGTCTTAAGGTGCCTATTTTGAAGGGGACTGAGGCATCATAGTCCTGTGTACAATGTTTCTTGTCTCCTGTATCTTCTTCAATAAATGTCATGGCTGGACAAGCCTTGTATATGTTGTATATTGTTTTTACATTCTTCATTAAAATTCTATCCTTATAGGGAAGGAAGTAATGAAGGAACGCATTACTGTTGCATTCCTGGTGAGTAAATGAAAGGCAGCAAAAGTTCATCTCAACAACACTGACATACCCCTCTAGTTAGGAGTGGGGGTGTTAAAAGGAGTTGTGGTTGGTTCAGGTTCTATCATTAATTAGCGCTGGGAGCTCAGTAACTCCACTAAAATTATAGAGGATGTGATCTGCAGGTCTCTAAGCCTCCTTTTGGCTTGGAACCTTGTAACCTTTGCATGGAACACAGGGATGTTTTACCTGTTCCTTCAGCAAGGAGTTGGGGTGGGGCCGCATCCTAGAGCCCCACCTCCCTTGTATTTATCAGGCTTCTGGGATTGTCTGCCTCTTGATTTAGGAAGCCTACGGGTGGGGCAGCCTTGCAGTTTCCATCTGGCCATTAAAGCCAATCAGTGAGTATCCAGTCTAGACTAAATCTTGTCCCAACTTCACTCTATTGTTTCATATCACTCACTGTGGTGCATATGTACTTCCCCATTCAGTGCACTAGTGGGAAGTAAAAGCCGCAGGGGAGGGGGGCGGTAAGGAACAGGAGAGCCAGAGGCTCTCTGAGACCTCTCCCTGAGATCTCTGTCTGAGACCTGCCTGTGAGCTGTTCCTAAGGGAAGTTATAGATTATAGGAGGTGGATGGAATCCTTGGATTTCCAAGGATTGGGACCCAAGATCAGTTGGGACCTTGATAAATGTCTTTCCCTCTCTAGGCCTGTTTCCCCTTTGGCACAATGATGGAATGGGACTAACTGACCTTTAAGGGTTTGCCCTAATAGTTGCTGTTTTCCTTCTGCTGGGCTGGCAGGTACCTGCCCCTGGGGGTGGGGGTGTCATCATCCCTTTGCTCAGAACCAGATAGGGCTGGCAGTAGGCAAAGGTGAATGGCTTTGTGTAGGTGACCAGAATTTTTCTTATTTTGGGATAAGATAAAGATCGCGGGCTGGGCAGGATGGAGCCTCTTTCTTCTTGAACAAGGCCTTTGGAGGATTTTTAGCAGAGTTCTCAAATTCAGACTTCACTTCTTGTTCCCTTCTCCAATGGCTGAGGCATTTCTCCCATTTCATCATTCCCTCCAAGTCCAGGGGCCTCTCATGGTAGGACCTTGGGAGGGAATGTGTTTAATACTGAAAAGCCTGTTTGGGAGTCATGGAGAAGAAAATTGATTATAAATATGTAATATTAAGAGGGAAAACAGGACCTGGCTGGTGGCACAGGTGATATGGTGCCAGCCTGTGAACTCAAAGGTCACTGGTTCAATTCCCAGCCAGGGCACATAACCAGGTTGCAAGCCAGGTCTCCAGCCAGGTCGGTAGCTGGAGGCTGGTGAAAGGCAACTATACATGTTGACTCTCACCCTTTCCCTCTCTCTAGAAATGATAAATAAAATCTTAAAAAGTAATAATAAATAAATACATAAAAAGAGGGAAAACGGGGCCCAGAATGAACCTACACATTGCCCCCTGCCAGGTGTATACTACAACCAGCATTTAGGAGACAATGCGGGTTTAGGGATGAACTGGAATTCTGACTGTGAGAACTTCACATTGGTTAACCTTTTTGAGTATGGATTATCATCTGAAAAATAGTATTCATAACAGAAAATGGTGACCCCTAAGAAAAATGAGAGGCTTAAAAAATATATTTTTTTATAATCCCAAACGTTGACTTATTTAAGTATTAGTTTCCATTTTAACTACCTCTCGCTTTCCTTCTGCCACTTTCCTCCTATTTCCGTCCCCAGCGGTCCTAGCCCGCCCCTCCTCCGGCCCCCGCCCCTCCTCCGGCCCCCGCCCCTCCTCCGGCCCCCGCCCCTCCTCCGGCCCCCGCCCCTCCTCCGGCCCCCGCCCCTCCTCCGGCCCCCGCCCCTCCTCCGGCCCCCGCCCCGCCCTTCTCTCCTCGCGCAGGCGCCCTGCGCAGCGCTGAGTCAGGCTGCGGGGAGCTCGGGCGGGGCCGGCCTGGGCGGAGCTTGCGCCTGCGCAGTGGGCGGGCTCGGGGCGTGGCGGGGAAGGCTTATATCTGCGGCGGTCAGCTGACGCCCTGCATTGCAGGCTGCGGGTCAGGCGGCAACATGTACGCTCTGTTAGTCCTGGCCAGCCTTCTGGGCACGGGTAAGCCATGAGACCCCTAGTTTGGGGGTGGGTGTTGCCCACAGAACGCGGCCCGCGCGTGCGGGAGCGGGCAGTACCGGGCCTCGCCCGTCCGCTCCCCAGGGAGGGTGGGGGGCGCCCACTGCGCAGGCGTGCGCGCGGCTCCGGTACCTGCTGAGCAGCGAGGGGCTGCGGCGCTTGCCAGCGAGGCCGGCGCAAAAGCGCCAGGGCTGGCCGTCTAGGGCCTGGGGTGTCTGAGCGAGTGGGGGCGAATGGGCGGCATCTTCCACAGGGCTCCATTGGGTGCCCGTGCGGCGATGGCCGCCCGGCGCCTTCCCCCCGTCCTGCCCTTCCAGCTGTGGGGGTGAGTGTCGGGTGACCCCTGCAGCAGCTGCGTTGTGCGGGGCTCACGTGATTGGGCCGGAATGGCGTCCCTTCCAGCTGGGCCCGCTTTGGCCTTTGCCCCAGTTGCGCCAGTTTTTAAGGGTGTTGAGGCTGCGGGAAGCATAAAAGTACACTATACAATCTTTGTTGATGTTTATCTTTGCATATCTATATTTAGTCTTGATCCTACATCTTGAGGATGATACGGGGTTTTTGTGATCAAGATGGTTTTGCAATGGAGTCCTCATTTCACTTATTTTAAAATAGCGTGTCTTTTCGTAGCCCTTGGCCGGTTTTAGCAGTGGCCTACATTTGGGGAATGGGTAAGTATGTGAATAGTTGTGCACAGAAATATTCTTAATACCTGTTTATTGCCCTGAAATGGTACTGGTTTTAAAAATCACTACAGGCCATGAAGGCGATGTGAAGGAAACAGTTGCACTGTCTTTCTGAAGGAGCCCTGTGCCCCCTCCAAGTCACCGTGACCTTCCCTTTCCCCTAATTCTTGCTTTCACACCTTAACCTCATTTAAATCATTGTGGTAAAGGGACAGGAGTGAGGCTGAGTACTTAATCAAAATTCTGTGGTTTGATAGTCATGAGCCAGATTTTAATAGACATGCAGAGAGGATCCTAGCCCACTAGGGAAATAAACCTGGTCTTTAGGGCCAACCTCAATTTCTGTATATTAACTATATAATTTAGGGGGCTTATCTCCACAGTAACTCGCAGGCAGCCATGCACAGTTTAAGAAACTAACAAAATGGATGAGAGTTGATGGAAAAACAGAATTCAGAACATACTTATAGACGAAATAGGTTTAAAGATGTTTTTCCTCATGTTAGCTTTCAACAACTCACATTTCACAACTGTGTCTTAACCTTAAACCAAGCTCTTAAACTTGTTTTACTTTAGACTATGAAAGGTGATTTGCTTAAGAAAGATTTTTGGTTTTAGAGTGGCTGAAGAAAATTTATTTCTTTCTGGGGTTGATACTGCTTGTTATTCTGTGGCCGGTATAATAAACTAATGCTAGTCTCTCAATTTTTTGTACTGATTGAGAACAACTGAGAACATTTTTGTCCCCCAGTATCATCAAATGATTGTTCTTAGGCAGTGAGTCACTCCTCACAAGACCTTGAAGAATCCTGAATCATTCAAATCACCCTAAAGGTGATTCTTTGGAAATGTAAAGCCCTCCTCTTGTATATATGGGAAGATGGTTTATCATAATATTAACTAAACCAAGAGGCCTGCTTCCCTGAATACTTGGGTAAATGGGAGTGTAGTATAACAGCCTTGCTCTAACCTTGATGCCAAGGCTTTAACATGATGCCAAGGTCAGGCTCATAACGTAGTGTATGGATGCTGACTTGGGGTGACAGTTTTGACTCCATTGTAACTTTTTGGAAATGTTATTTCTAAAATTTTTAATAATAATGATATTGTTAATAAATGTGCACTGTGACTTGCAGCCATCATCTGCTGCCCAGAGGTGCTTAGAACTTGCTGTTCCAACTTGGCACTACTGGACAGTACCAATCATTCTGAATCTAGACAAACTTTACGGTGTGTTTTATTGATGTCCTCGTGATAGAGACACTGGGTTTGAGTTGTTTTTCTACCTCTCTAGTTGTCCGTTTTTCCTACCTGAAAAAGAGAGGAAAGTGATGCTATAAGGGGAGAGTATCTAATTTCACCTCTTTGTAAGGAATGAAGATGCTGAGGCCGTCGGAAGTGACTTTCCCAAATCATGGACCACTTACTGGAGCAGCCAGGGTCAGACCTCAAAACTCCTGACAGCTCTTAATGTACCCTTCCATTAGCACCAACCTCTTAACTTTCTTACAAACTACTGACTTGTGATTTACCTGTTGGAAACACACGTTTTGTGTACAACTTGATGAGTTAGCACAGAGCGAACATACATGCCCACCATAAGCAGCCCCCAGGGGCAAAGGATTAGAGCATTAGCAATCCTGTGCTTTTCCATTGCTACCCTCTTTCACTTGCTCCAAAGGAAACAACTGTTAGCGTAAGCACCAGAGTTTAAGAACCTAACTGCTGTTTTTGAACTTTTTAGAAAGGAATCATACAGCAAGGCCAGATTGTTGGGTGGTTCCTCCAGTGGAAATAGGCTAGTCCAGTGTTAATGAGGTGATATATATAAAGCATATGGAGTGGTGGCATGAGGTCACTGAAGCCAAGCTGCCCCTGTTACTGTCCCTTGTGTAATGGCTAAGCAGCTGACTGGTGTTTGCCCTGCACAGGCAGGAGGCTCTGTAGAGATGATAGAATGTATTATGTACAAGTATATATTAATTTGATAGCTACTGCTGTTGATGATACAAAACAGGAATTTATGTCATAGTCTGCTGGATACAACAATTCCATTTCTCACCTGCTAGGGATTTTGTATGAATCCTTTGTTAATTTTCCATCAATAATTAGTTTTAGTCTGAAAATGTAACTTACGAAGGGTTTATTTGTATTAACCAGTCAAGTGGTTGGTAAGTGCTTTAACTACATTTGACCAGTTGTATCTAGTACCTCCTATGAAAGTCGAAGGGTATGGAGAATTGAGTGGTCTGAAATTTTTAGATTGGGGGAAGGAGAACTTGAATTTATTTGAAATTGTGGAATGGCCAGGCCAGGACTTGACAATGGGGAAGAGGAAGGGTGGACGGTGTCGTTGGCTGGGGAAACCACCTAGTAAGGCATGGGAAGCTCTTATGGCCAAAACCAAGCCGCTTGTGTGTGCCATGCTTTCATTCTGGACTACTGGGGTCGGCTCTAAGCCTTGTTTTCTGGATACTGTTTACTTCTGCCACCACAAGGGAAGCTCTGGATTTTCTTTAAATCAGCAGAGAAGAGTGCTAATTATATTACCTATTAAAATTTTTTTAAAATCATTTTAAAACTGATAAATATAGTGATTAGGGTAAAGAATTTGGCTATTGCAGAAGTAGTAACTGCATTACTTTTTGTTCCATGAAGTTCCAGAATATAACCTGAATTATGCCTTGCGTAGTGGCCTGTGCACTGAAAAATAATCCAAATTTCATGTTTCTGGTGGAATTTGTAATTCTGTATGATGAGATGTTACTGTGGAGCGGAAGTTGAATTTTATCACGATGCTGACAGTAGCTATATAACTTTGGACAAGTTAATGAAACTACTTCCCCATTTGTAAAATGGGATTAATAATAACTTCTAGTTGGGGCTCAGTGAGGCTTTAATAAATTGCTATAATGGCAGGGCTTAGGTAATACTATAAGGTTTGCTGCTACACCAGGAACACAAACAGTATTGTCCCTGTTGTGCTTGTCCCACCAGCACAGCAACCCTTCTCTGCCCTGGATTTTGTATTACCTCCTGGTGTCTTTCATTTCAAAGGATGTAGTAAGTTTAATAAAGCAAAATTAAGTTGATTTATCAATATGTGTGCTGGATGTAATTCCTAGGCCAGGAAAACAAAGCAGCATTTGGGAGAGGGGTGGGGGTCTGTACTTGAGGCAGCCAGCCTCTGTTTTCACTAGAGCAGCCCAGCAGATCAGGGCTGGTTCCCATAACCTGGATGCTCAGATTCTAGGTCTTTTGTTGCCAACCATGGTTCGTAGGGTGGGTGTTTAGCCACCTCCTCCCTTTGTCCCACCTCCCTCCATAGAGAGATAACCACCTTCCTAGACTTGGTGTTTATCATCCTCCTGCATTTTTGTATACCAATAATGAAACATCAGAAATAGAAGCAAGAAAACAAATCCCATTTACCATAGTAACAAGAAAAATAAAGTACCTAGGAATAAACTTAACTAAGGAGGTAAAAGACCTGTACTCAGAAAACTACAGAACATTGAAGAAAGAAATCAAGGAAGATACAAATAAATGGAAGCATATACCATGCTCATGGATGGGAAGAATTAACATTAAAATGTTCATACTACCAAAAGCAACCTATAGATTCAATGCAATCCCAATTAAAGTACCAATGACAGACTTCACAGAAATAGAAAAAATACTTCAAAAATTTATATGGCACCAAAAAAGCCCACGAATAGCCACAGCAATCTTGAGAAAGAAGAACAAAGTAGGAGGAATCACAATACTGGACTTCAAACAATACTGCAAGGCTACTGTCATCCTCCTGCAGATTTTTATACTGCTATGGATATAATGTAATCTTCAACAGTGTACGTAACATTGTTTTGGGTATTTAAAACATTTTACAAATATTGTATATATTTTTGAAGATACGGGTTAGTATGTTTTTTTCTTGGTGAGGTTCATCCACGTTGATAATGTGTAGCTTGATTTCATTTTCACTGCAGTATAGTATTCCATTTATATCATACTTACTCTCCATTCTATTGGTAAATGTTTGGATTATTAGCATTTGTTTTGCTTTTTAGTTACAAATTGCTTCTGTAACTCTTTCTGTACACACGAACAGACATGTCTTGAGAGGACATAACTAGGAACAGAATTACTGAATTGTGGAGTGTATATATTTCATCTTAACTAGAAATTGCCCAATTACTCTCTCAAATGATTTTGGCAATTTATATTCCCAGATTTTTTACTTGAATCATTAACATTTGGTGTCAAACTTTAAATTTTGATAAGAGTAAAATGGTAAGTGATTTTCATTTGCATTTCTCCTTTTGTTTATACTTAAGAGGTATTTTATTCTAATCCAGATAGATCCATAGTACCTATTTTTAAAAATAAACTTATCAGATTTTGGAATAATTTTAGATTTACTGAAAAGTTACAAAGATAATAGTGAGTTTCTATACACCCAGTTCTCCCTACTGTTCACATCTTATATAACCACTGTGTATTTGTCAGAATTAGCATTAGGACATTACTGTTAATTAGACTGCAAGCTTTATTTGGATTTTACCAATTTTCCCACTAAATTCATGTTTTTGTACCACATTGCACTTGTCATATTTTCATATCTCCTCCTACCTCCCTGCTGTTTAATAAAAATAGCTGCATAGTATTTCATTGTATGGTTGTGTCAATTTTGCTAGCCCCGTTAATGGACACCTATGTTTCATAAAAAGTGAGATGAATTCTAATGACACTTCCAAATTTTATAGAGTTGAATTCTGGGCATATTTGGATGGATACTGCTTTTGAAAAAGAAATCATTTACATTAGCAGAAACTTCATAAATAAGATCGAAGGAGATACTGTAGGAAGTTCTGGCCAGTCCTAATGATGTCACTTAGTACAGTAAACAAGTTCTTTAGCAGCTATGATGGCCCTCTGTCCTGGTGTACCTACGGCCACATAGCTTCCTGTCTCATTAGCAGGGAAAGGAGAAGAGAGCTCTTAACTAACAGGTCAGGGCTGCTATCAGTCCCCAGAGTCTTTTGTTGCTCAGAACCTTTGCATTTTGGTTCTACCTGTCTGAGATCACCTGTGTGGTTTACACTCTCCATTCAGGTCTGCACAGATGCTGCCTTATCAGAATTCCCTTCTGCTCTGTCTTCCATGGCCATGCCATCCTGCTCTAGTCTTGCTCTTTGGTTTTGCTTCATTTTTCTTCATAGCAGTCACCATTACCTGACATCATATGGTATGTTTATTTGCTGCCTTGATTCCCTGCTGTATCTGCAGCATGTACAACAGTGCTTGGCAGAGTGAGAGCTCAGCGTTCCTGAATGGTGTGGTGTGAGGTGAAGCTAAGTAGACTTCAGCTCAGGAAGTACTGGTAGGTTTCATGTGCACAGCACTTTAATGTTCCTAGTGCCAACCCATTTCATGATTAAAGCATTTTAGTTACTGACGTGAATTTTAAGAAATTGTGTTTAGGAGTTGACAAATCAAAGGTGAGTTTGGGCTCAAATGAAATGTTGACCTTTATAATAGTTTATGTCCAGGTTAGAGGGGACTTCCCCCCATGACTATGGGAGAGGATTTTACGTGAGTGGTAGGGACACAGGAGACTAACATGGTTAGACGGATACCCCTGGTGGCTTTGGTTTGAGGTAAATATGAAAAGGGAACCAGCTATAAATTGAGGAAGCTATATCTCCTCCTTTTCATTTCAGAAGTGAGTTGTTCGTAAATCTGTAACTCTGGTTCTCAAATGTTTCATTCTCAGGATCCCTATATACTTACAAGTGATTGAGGCACCCCAAAGAGCTTTTGTTTGTGGGGGGTTTTATGTCGGTACTTACCATCTTAGAAATTAAGCTGACAAAATTAAAATCATTTAGAAATAATAAGGAACCTGTAATATTTAACATGATTTTTATGAAAAATAACTTCCCCTAAAACAAATATGTTCAGAGGGAGTTGGCTTTTTTCACATTTTTGCAGTCTTGTTAGCACCTGGCTGGATCCACAGTGGCTTCTGCCTCCAGTCTGCTGCAGGGTCACGGTTAGTTAGAACGCCTCGGGGAGGCACCTCAGCACATTCGTGAGTGAATGAGTGAAAAAGCAGCTAATCTTGGTGGCATTACAAGAATTTTGACCTCGTGGAACCCCTGAAAGGATCTCTGGCACCCTCAGGGTTCTCTGCACCATACCTAGAACCACTGGAGTAGCTGATTTACCGGAACTGCAGGCGTTGTAATAACTCAACAGTTCACTGTGTACCCGGCACTGTTCTAAGTGCTTTCTGCTTGACATTGACTTCCTGATCCTGAGAGCCCTTTGGAGATGAGAGCAGCTACATCAGAATCCTGGGACACCCTAATATCCTGCCCTAAATTTTGCTGAGGTCTGAATTTTAGATTTTGGCATTTCAAATGAAGGCAGTACTATTCAATATTAGCTAAAGTAAGTCAAAAGTGACATACCTATTCCTGAAACTGTCATGTGGGACAAGTCCAGGCACTAAATTTCCCTAGTGGGGTTTATATGGAATCTTTTTTAGCGTATTATTGTTTTCTACGGGTGTTTAGAGAACACCCAGCTACTTAGCAGAGATGGGGCAGGGCCCGTGCCAGTTTCTGGCTCAGTGCTTCGGCTCCTGAGCAGCAGCCTGGGCTGGGTCTGGAACCATGCATATTTGCCTTTGACCCCTACCTGCACCCATTCAGCTGGTTAGACCCTGGGCAGTCCTACCAGGGGCTCACTTCTTCATGGTCCACTTGTGGCATAATCTTATCGAAAGTGATTTAAGTTCACCTCTGATCATCACCTGGACAGGTTGGCACTTAGGAAGAGGAGCTTTGCCAGCAGGAATTTATATTGTACTGGAGTACTCTTGAGTGAACTAGATAGGAATTTCTCTTCCCCAAATTAATTACACCATATGACATCGCTCTTGTACAATCTAAGAAGATTGCATTCTTGTCCCTCAATGTCTCGGTTATTGCAGAAGGGAATTTGCATGAGGACTCTATTGCCTTCTCCAAATAGACAGAATTTTCTTTTTAATCTGGTTTGTGAGAAAGATTAAAAAGCAATGCAGTGGTGGGAGAGGAGAAGCAGGGAAGAAAGAATCTTTGTCTTAACAGAAAAAAATAGCTCATCTGGGTCAGAGGTGGTGGGAAGCCAGCCTAGTGAGCTTGAGGGCTGTACTGCCCGGGATTCCTTTTGCGATAAGAAGAGAAGAATATTTGGGCCTTACTTTCTTCAGTTCCAGGCAGGCTGCCTCTGAGGGCATGCAGTTCCAAATGATCAAATGGCCGTTTTTATTCTCTGCGGAATGTTTTCCAAAAACAGGATCCTATAAAAAGGGATAAATGCTCTTTGCCATAGAAGGTACTTGTGACACCAACTATGATCCGATGATCAGTGTTGTGGGTGTTGCATTGTCTCTTGCTCTTAGGGGATCTCGGTGCATGAGTTCTTCTGAGAAATGTCAGAATGCTAGGTAGCTGCTGCGCCTCCTGGAGTTATCCTCTTGGTTTCCTAGCAGCCTGCCTGTTGTCATGGTGATTCATTACCCAGAGGGCAAATCCACTGCTCTGCTGGTGGTGCTGGGAGACTGCCTGCATTTTCTGTTATCCTTTCACTGGTAGGTAGACTCTTAGCAGCATTTGGTATATGTTACCTAAAGTATCAAAAAGGAAGAACGTATGTTGTATGGCTAAAATAAGACTGATTGTTTTAAGAAATACAGTGTAAAATACATGTTCTAGGAAAGGTCCCCTTCATTGTAAGGTTGCTTTTCAAAATATTTGGTAATTACAATGTATACATGGGCTTTTAAATATCCTCAATGGAAGTAAGCCTTGGTAAAGATTTGGCATTTGGAGACTCCTCTGGTGAATGAGGTAGGTGGTTAGCAGGTATTGAGTTAAGCTTAGGTTTGACTGCAGACAACAGAGACCTAAAATAGGAGTGGCTAAATATGGTAGAACTACTCTTATCTGTCAAGGGAAGTTGAGGAACCAGGGCTAGTATGGTGGTTTTACTCCCAGAGGTACTTGGGGCCTCTTCTAGCTCCATGTTCTGCATCCTTGAGGTCTAGCCCCTTTCTTCATGGTCCGTTGTGATTGCTGAAGGTCCAGCCATCACAGTTGTCTTTCCATATGTGATAGCCTCTATTGTCAGTTAGGGTGGGTTTCATGGCCAGAGCATGCTGCGAAAGAGACCAGGAAGTATAGTTTTTAATCTTGGCGGACTTGCATGTAGCTCAGTTTGTAGTTCCTTTGGAAGGAATGAAGAATAGCTATATGGAGCAGCTTGTACTCCGCCACAGTGTTCCCTGAAACAGATTGTAAAGTTGAACTATTTTTTCTGATTTTAAAGGTAACAAGGGAAAAGTTAAATTATGCCAAAGTACAAAAATTAGGATGCAAATGACTCTCCTTGGTCATCCTTTCCCTCAAGTTCACCATTAACAACTACGTACAAGTAAATCAGCTTTATAGGGACTGGGCAATCTCAGTGCTTTCTCACCTTCTCATTAATCTTCAAAGAATTCCCGAGAAAGGGGCACTACGAGTTTCCATAATTGTTGTATAGATAAGTGTCCAGGCCTTGGCTTTAGCAGAAAACAAAGCAGGAGTTTTATTCGGGTCTGCCTGTCCCCAACACTCAGAGCAGTAATCTTGCAGCTTGTGTTGCGTCCTCACCCTTCCGGTGAAGGAGAGACTTTGTGGGGGGGCTCTGATGAAGAGGTGGGTTCCAAAAATAATTTGAGCTATAGCAACTTTATTGGGATTAGAGGAAAATCAGGCTGTAGCTCCAGTTCCATAAATTACTGAAAGCATTTCACCTGTGGTACTATGATTGGTGCCTTGCTGGGCACCTCTCCTCCTTGCTCATGCAGACTTCCTGTCAAGTATCTAGGTACATAAGAGTTGACTCCTGGGCTCATCACAGTGTAGCTTGTGACTCCTGGGTCTTGAATTGAGGAACCAACTTCTGAGGTTGTTGGGATACAGCTTTCCAGGTCTTTGAGCTTCCAGTTAATTACACGATTAAATGTAAACAAATAGAATAGTCCTGATTCAGCTGTTTGTGGAGCTCCTATTCTGGGTAAGATCATCAGAAAAAGGTCCTGTGGCTTCTTCAGATGGTGGTGGTGGTGGTGATGACACTTACTGGACTCCGGTAGCATGTCAGCATTTCACTGTGTTTTACAAATATTAGTTAATTTTTACAAGCTCTTAGGAGTACTAGTAATAGGCCCATTTTGCACATTAGAAGACTGACATTTCAAGGTCACAGGATTAGAAGTGGTGGAGCCGAGATCTGAACCCCTGACTTCCTGATTTCAAAGTCAGCCTGGTAGGGGAGTTGAAATATGTGGATACATTAAAATGCCAGAGAGATGTTGATGAGGACATAATGGTGGGGAGGTGTTGTATCCTGGCACTTGAAGGTGTATAATTGCCATCTTGATTGTTACAAGAATCCTATGCCATCAGTGGTTTTATTTTCATTTCACAAAAGAAAAACAAGCTTGGAACAGTGAATTGTGTAAGGTCATTTGGACATTGGAGCCAGATCATATTTTCTTTACAGTGTACTACATTGGGAAAGCATTTAATTATAGGTGGTAAATTGCCTTAGAAGCTTCACTCTAGATTCAAAGTTTAGCTCCTTTTCACAAGAAGTCACATAAGAGTACCTAAAACAAGCCCTGGCTGGTGGCACAGTGGATCAGACACCGGCCTGCAAACCCAAAGATCGCTGGTTTGATGCCCCAGCCAGGGCACATAACCAGGTTGCAGGCCAGGTCCCCAGCCGGGTCCGTAGCTGGGGGCAGGTGAAAGGCAACCATACATTGATGCCTCTCTCCCTCTCTGCCTCTCTCCCTTCCCCTGTGTCTGAAAATAATAAATAAAATCTTTAAAAAAAGAGCACCTAAAACACACACTGCTCTCATGAGCTCCCCATCCTGCCCAAGCTTACGGAAGTGTTCTGCCCAGTGTCTTCCGAGCTGCCACGAAGCCTGTGGTTGCATGGCTGGTCCAGCTTGTGGCAGCCATCTTCAATGCAGCGAAATTTCATCGTCACCTATTTTCGATAAGTGACCTATGTGTGGAATGGTTTAGAACATGTCTGTTTATTTTCTTCTAGGCCTGGAGAATGAAAAGGGAACAGAGAGCTCTCCCATTTCCTAGGGAACTACAACTGAAGTATTTTTAAAATGCCTATCTTAATACACTGAAATTTGCCTGTAGGGTTTTAGGGTCTCTGAAATGCTAAATTCTCTTAATTTCAGCCTACCAGAGTTTTATCATTGAGCACTCCAATGCCACGTCCTTTGACTAAGAAGTGGAGTGCTTCATTCACTCTGAGCAGAGTCCACATCTTAATATGCCACATTTAAATAGAATAAATCCCCGGGGGTCAGGCAGACATTCTCAGAATATTCTTAGAGTTCAGTATACTACCTCAGAGAAGGAAGTTGGTATTTGGGGGCAGAATGTGGGAGGATGAGAGGACAGATGAAAGCTTTGCTAGGAACATGTTTTGAGAACTCATCAGAAGGTGATTTGGGATAATTTTTATGTATTAGTTATGTATTAATACTGAAAATGACCTTTGCTTCACTACTATAAGAGTTAAGAGCCCTGGCTGGTGGCTCAGTGGATAAGGCACCAGCCTGCAAACCCAAAGGTTGCTGGTTTGGTTCCCCAGTCAGGGAACATAACCAAGTTTCAATCCAGGTCTTCAGCCAGGTCTGTAGCTGGAGGCAGGTGAAAGGCAACCATACATTGGTGTCTCTCTCCCTCTCTGTCTCTCTCCCTTCCCTTCTTTCTAAAAATAATAAAATCTTAAAAAAGAATTAAGAATTGTAGCTCCAAGAGGTCTTCTGCTTGCCACTCTAAATTCTTGCACAGAATTCCTCGTAGGTTGGGCATTTTGTTTTTGCTTGGTTGCTTCTGCTGTTGGAGAGCTCATCACTTAATGAGGGAAGTCATCCCCTTTTTATATTTCTGAGGATGTTAGAGTGTACCGTAACCTAAGCTGTGGTCTGCTTCTTAACCTCTGTTTGTTCATTGCTCTGAGGACTGGGATTTGTTTGGGACCACACAGAACAGGTCTGCTTATGTGATAAGTAGAAGGTGTTCTTTACCTATAAAGACAAGCACGTCTCCAACCATTCTCTCTCAGCTAAATGCTTCCAGCCTACTGGGCAACTCAGGAAGAGTGTCACGTGCCCTGACCTTCCCGACTGCTGTACTTGTCACCGTTTTACAGGTAGCTAAGTGCACAGGAGTATTCTGATTTTCCAGTGGCCTGTGCCTTGTCCTCCACTCACGCTGGCTTGGGTGGCGCAGCTTCTAACCATCACTCCCGACCTTGATTTGTTGGCTCGTGCTATTTCTTCTTCTCTTTTATAGCCTAAGATAGGGGTTTTCAACCTTTTCCACCTCATGGCACTTAAACTAATTACTAAAATTCAGCACACCAAAAAAAAAAAAAAAAAAATATTTTTCCCATCTGACAAAAAAATAGGTATAATTTTCATTGATTTACCCCCTTAAAAAGTAATTGCCAATGGTTTTTTCTTCCCAAGTGATTGAAAAAAATTGGAAAAAAAAAAAAAATCAGGTCCCTATACTTGTACCTAAGTATTTCTGGTACCAAGACTTAACTCTTTATGGTTCAGTACTAGGCATTTATACCAGATGGATGTTGTGTTGGCAGTTGTCATTTTTTTTATATTTGACAATCTGAAGGAAAAGAAGTCAGTGACCCTGACTAAATAGTCAGGTATTGCATGTTTTAAAAATTCTTGCAGCATACCAGTTGAGAATTGGTGGCCTAAGAGACTTTATATTTCAGTTCAACCCTGTTGAATTTCATTTTCTTGGCTATGTTCTTTTGGAAGCTGTTAGTTTCTCTCTCAGCCCTTGATGCCACAACTTCTTGCTTGGAAGTTTTGGAATGAGCTCTCCACTGCAGTTAGGAGCCCTGTCATCTGGATCTCCCACCTCCTTTTCGGTCCTTCTGCCACAAGAAGACACTCATATGATCTGTCTCATCCATGGGAGTGAGTGTGCTAGAGGATTCCTTTTCCGGTGTGTCTTTGTAGCCCGGCCCCTGCTACTTCCCTTTGGTCCAAGTCCTGAAAAGACAAAGGGGATTTCTTCTCTTTTGACAAAGAAAACTGCTTTGCCTTGGAATGTTCAGGAATTTCCAAGTCATTTTCTTTGCTGCTTTGTGTATGCGGCTCCCAGTGTTTCTGTTTCTGTTTTACTTTCGTGTCTCTGTTCCCTTCTATGGGGTCAGAGAGCCCAAGTTTGCTCACATTGGTCTTTCTCCTGAGGGGTCAGTGGCATTGATAATCCTGCCTTCATCTGGCTTGTTTTCCCGTTTCTGTGCAGAAAAGCCATGCTTACCTCGAGCTTTCAGGGCACAGCTGGGGTCCCTGGACAGGTGTTGTGGTACCTGAAAATCCCCTGAAATGGTGTGAGGATTTTGTGTATAAATTTTCTGGAGACAGGATTCATGTCCCCACATGTTCCGACCCATTGTTTTCCTCTCAGCAGGTAGCTCACTGGTGTCACCCTGGCTGAGTTTCAGCCTTGCTTTGCCTGTCCTGAGCATGTGCAGTTATTTCTCTGCCAACATTCATTGCTTTGCTTCATCTTAGGAAATTACATCTGCTGTACCCACCACTCACACTGTTTTTGTAATGTGCGTCTTTATAAATTTGGCTTTAGATTGGAGGTAAATGGGGATGTCTTGCTAAGTAAGAACTGAATTTCCAGGAGCTGGAACTTAAAATTTCATTTCCCAGTGTCCATGAAATCTGTTTAAGGCTTGACTTGGATGACTTTGTAGATCTACCAGGTGGGCCACCATGCATGTCTTTACCTCTAGTTCTGAGGTGGGGGGCTTACCGTGGGTAACAGACATGGTTGGGATTGGGAAGTGACCTGGGTTTTGTTAGCTGGGCCAGTCTCAATAAAAGGTGCAACCCAGATGATTTTTGTTCAGAATAGCTTGGCCAAAACACATAACAACGTCACTACTGCAAATGATTACTGTTTCAAGTTCCTAAAAGCTAGGAACAAGCTACAAAGTGTTCTTGCTGCTTGGGCCTGTGATGATGCCTCCTGTTCCCTGAACCTGTTAGATTTTGGTCATTTGTAGCCAGTTCCTGGCTGGGATGGCTGGAGAAAAATCCTTGGATCAGAATTGTACTTGACCATGAGAATGGAGCATGCTGGTCCGGCCTTGTGCTGAGAAAGACTGCTCATAGGCCAGTTTCTTTTGTCCATTTTTTTTTCTGGCTCCCTGTGTATCATTGTGTTCCTTTGCCTGGAGACTCATTTTGTAGCTTCCTGTTCATTAATGTGGCTCCTTCCTCCTAATTGGAGGCAGAACCAGGCAGTGTAGCTTAGTGGGTGCTTTTCAGGAGTTCTAGGGGCCCAGTGCCTGGGAGGATGTCTGGGACCCCCATTGGTGTTGTCTCTGATCTCCACACTTTCCGGAGCACCTACTTGTGAAGCAACCTCTGCCCCTCCCCAGACTTCTACCTGAGAGCCAGACCCGGCCTAGCTTGGCTGCATTACTGTTTAACTCAACTTTCCTGGACCTTCTGGGGAGCTTGGTATTGTTTTGAATCTGTTTTCCCATGGAAACTGAAGTTCAAACCAACAGCTTTTGGAATGTGGCTAGTTCAGTTGGGTTCATGAACTGATTGTGGTGGGGTTTTGTTTTTCAAGGGGCAGAGGCAGCTGTAAACTGGGTGGCAGATTAATAATGCATTAGCTGGCCTCTGAAAAGGTGCAGATAATCTGGCTTCAGCTTTTTGGGGGACCTGTGACTCAGTCTTGGCATGAAGTTTGTGGAACTATAGTTTTGGTTGAACAACTAATAACATTTCATTTCTTTCCCTCTCCTGAAAGGAAAGCACCTACTGGCCTAAACTCTGTTGTGTACTGTGTGTGTGTGGGCACGCACATGTGTGTTACATGTCTGTAGAATTACTGGACCCTCTCTTGGCTTACAAGTGGAGACAACATGCCGCATGACTCTTGAGGTCCTAAATTCATTCTTAGGTGACTGTGAGGCTTTCATCTCAGACAATAGGAAACCACCTGCTGGAGTTCGTCCCTGCATGGTTGTCAGCTACACATAGTCCATTATAATCTGTTGTCTCATGGTGAGGGTTTTCCAATTTTCTTTTTCAAAATCAAGGACACTCTTTTAAGACCTCTTTTAAGAAATAATAACTTTTTTTTTTTTGTTTTTTTTCCAAGATTTTTAAATTATTTTTTTTAGAGAGAAGGGAAGGGAGAGAGGCAGAAAGGGAGAGAGACGTCCATGTGTGGTTGCCTTTCACCTGCCTCTAGCTACAGATGTGGCTGGAGACCTGGCTTGCAACCTGGCTTGCAACCTGGTTATGTGCCCTGGCTGGGAATTGAACCAGTGACCTTTGGGTTTGCAGGCTGGTGCCTTATCCACTGAGCCACGAGCCAGGGCCGAAACAATAAGAACTCGTAAGTTAGCTTACACACTATTTTTAAAAAATATACACAAAACATAGTTAAGTAATAATTCACCTAACCATCCTGCTTTGTTTTTTCTGATTTTTGTATAACTCATATAAGTTCACATTTTTGAATTTTTCTTATACATTAACTTGATATTTAACAGATATGTAATATATATATTTTTAAGATTTTATTTCATTATTTTTAGAAAGAGGGGAAGGGAGAGAGGCAGAGAGGGAGAGAGACATCAATGTATGGTTGTGTTTCACCTGCCTTCAGCCACAGACCTGACTGGAGACCTGGCCTGCAACCTGGTTATGTACCCTGGCTGGGGAATCTAACCTGCGACCTTTGGGTTCGCAGGCCGGCGCCTTATCCACTGTATATAATATTTTAATATCATTAGTTTATTTTTTTGTCTACTCAGGTTGTATCTACTTTTTAGTATTGTGAATTATATTTAATGTATTTGTGCATATCATACATTACCTTTTAAATTCCTCAATTTTCTTAAAATGTATTTCTAGAAGTGGATTACTTTTTGAAGAGGATTATTGTTTTAATTCTTGAAATACATTACTATATTAAGAAATACCAGTCATACTATGAATGTTACAAAACTGCACTTTTTACTACAGACTTATCATTGTTCAGTGATAGACTGTTGTGTGTGTGTGTTTTTGTTTTTTTTTTCCTTTTTTTTGGCTAATTTAACTTTCAAAATATGGCACCTTCTTTAATCTGCATTTCTATAGTCTCAGGTGACATTGAACCTTTTTGTTTTTTCCTGATTTCATTTCTGTGCATGTGATTTCTGCCCAGGTCCTTCTCTCATTACCATAATAGAGGAAATGCTGTGCACCTGGTTTTGCGTGGATATGTTTCATTTTGTGTTGTGAGATCTTGCTTCTTTGCTAATTAACTTGTTTATGTGCAAAAGCTCACACAATTAGATTTGTAAAGAGCTTTTCTGTTAGAGCATTAAGAAATCGTTTTTCTGTGTAATGAGGATATGAATCTTCTTGTTTTTTCCCTGACAGATTTTAAAAAGCTGGCTAATTTTCATTCTACAGAAGTTAAAATCTGTATTTGAAAGTCAGTCTCCTGTGATTGCTTTCATTACATCATGGAATTTTTTTAAGGTTATAAAGATGAAAAGGTCTGGATGCGGGGCTTCTGGTTTGCTTCTCATGTAGCTGAGGGAGAGGGGCCCTGGCTCAATGCCAGGGATAGTGAGCAAGCGAGGGGGACCTGGTATGGGAAATGAGCCACCTTCTGACCTTATTTTTTCTTGCAGCTGTCACCAGCCCTATCCTGGGCCTGAAAGAATGCACCAGAGGCTCTGCCGTGTGGTGCCAGAATGTGAAGACGGCAGCTGACTGTGGGGCTGTGAAGCACTGCCTGCAGACAGTGTGGAACAAGCCTACGGTGGTGAGTGCCCCTTCGTTCTGTCATTCCCTCCCTTTAGTCACCTGTAACTGCTGCCATTTACTCCCTTTTTTTTTTTTTCCCCAAGATTTTTATTATTTTCAGAGAGAGGGGGAGGGAAACATCAATGTATGGTTGCCTTTCACCTGCTTCCAGCTACAGACCTGGCTGGAGACCTGGCTTGCAACCTGGTTATGTGTCCTGGCTGGGGAATCGAACCAGTGACCTTTGGGTTTGCAGGCCGGCACCTTATCCACTGTGCCACCAGCCAGGGCCAGAGCACCTTCTTTTGCCTTGTTTTGTTTCTCACAGTGACTCTGAAGGAGGCAGGACTTTCTGGTGGATGCACCCATTTTACCATATAGAGAGTGGAGGCTAGAGAGGTTAAGGGGACAGAAATAGGATGAGGTCCTCCCCTGCCCATGCTGTGTGTCCCATGCTGCCTTCCAGGTCTCTGTGCCAACCGCACTTCTCCATGCCAGCTGAGGGGGACCAGTAGGGCCCCAGCTCTCATTCCCATATCTGGGCACACTGGTGGGTAGCATTCTTCCTTGGTCACTCACTCAGAAAGTAGATGCTAAGCTTTTCAAATCCTTTCCCCCTTTTTGATGTTTTTCTGCCTCCCTTAGGTGCATGTTTGGGTCACTAATTCAGACCCTAGAGCTTTAGAAGATATTTACAATTTTATTTCCAGCTATAATCAACCTAGAAAAGGTGCCACTGATTTTTTTTTCTCCCACTGAAGCAATGTTAAATATAGCATATTAATGTGCGGCTCTTAACACTCATGGGGAAGATGACAGACCTCAAGTGTGTTCTTCATGTGACCTGAACCCCATCACCAGATGCCCGAGCTCTGCTGCCAGCACCAGCAGAAGGTGCTCTGTGCTTACTCTGGGATGTGCTACTCTCTGTGGGGCAGGCCAGGTTTGCCTGAGTGGAGTTCAAGTTCTTGTCCGTAGCCAGTAGAGGGAGAAGTAATTCATTAAATACCACTGCTCTTTAAGAAATACATTTTTGAATTCATGGGAACGCTGCCCTCTGTAGCCACAATTACTTTCAGATTTGGTTTCTAATTTGCTTCTGATTGTGTGTGTGTGTGTGTGTGTGTGTGTGTGTTTTAAGATTTTATTTATTATTTTTAGAGAGAAGGGCAGGGAGGGAGAAAGAAAGGGAGAGAAACATTAATGTATGGTTGCCTTTCACCTGTCCCCAGCTACAGAGCTGGCTGGAGACGTGGCTCGCAACCTGGTTATGTGCCCTGACTGGGAATTGAACCAGCAACCTTTGGGTTCGCATGATTGTGTTTTTAATACTACTTTCTCTTTTCAAGTTTAATGGGTGTCAGATGAGGACTGGAGATCTGTCTTTTGATAGGATAGTTCCATGAATGATGCCTGAATCTCTTAGTTGGCCCCATGCACATTATTAGCCTGACCAAGTCCAAAATTCAAATTGGTTTCTCTGAATGCAGAGGTGTTCCTTCATTTTACCCAGGCATGTTGGTTCATTCTTCACGGGTTGAAAATCAGTTCACATTAAGAAAGGAACTCCTGGTGAAAGGCAACCATACATTGATGTTTCTCTCCCTCTTTGCCTCTCTCCCTTCCTCTCTCTCTGGAAATAATAAATAAAATCTTAAAAAAAAAAAAAAAGGAACTCCCCAAGAACTTTGAGAACCAACTAGATTTTCTGTGGGCTTGGGCTATGTGGGTCCATGGGTGCCTTAGCTTGTCAGAAGACTAAGGTTGTGTCTCTAAACTCTGAAGTGGCAACCTGTGGCCTCCACTTGAACTCAGCACTGACCAGGAAGTGGAGGGTAGATGGAGAGTAGTAGCAGTGCCAGCCTGAGAGCATAGAAGCCCTGGGTCTGGCTAAGGCTTGTTTCCCTGTCCCTCCCGCTGTAACCTTGTGATAATGATACCGGTCCCTAGTATTGTTCATTGTGTTAACTGATTTCCCCCAGTTTCCACGGCTCTGATTTTCACCTTCCTGAGCCTGATTTTTTACAGCTGTTGTGAGCATTAATAGGAAATTTGGCCTGTACTGTGTGCGCTGAGTAAGGAGCTGAGGGGTAGAGGGTACAAGAAAAGTGTATGTGTCTGGTAAAAGCACAGAGTATCCTGGTCAGCCACACCTGATCCTTCCTCTGTGGTGTCTGAATGCTTCTTGTTTTGGTTGGGGAACCAGGTTGTGCCTATGTGTCCGATGTGGCTGTAGTCACATCCCTGGTTAGATAAAACAAGAAGACCAAAGGAGTTTCAGCTATGTGTAGTGGGAGTTATGTTCTACGAATACAGATTCCTCTCTCATATTCTTTCCTCTTAGAAATCCCTTCCCTGTGACATATGTAAAGACGTCGTCACTGAAGCTGGCAAGATGTTAAAAGACAATGCCACTGAGGTAAGCCACCACAGATGTGTGGACTGAGTAGTGGCCATGTAGCCACGTGCGTTCATTGCTTAAAAGCTGTGATTGGGGCTTGGGGGTTGGGGGTGGTATATCTAACAAGGCATAGTCAAGGCCCAGGTAGGATACAACTAGGTCATGTGGGCTGCATACTGTTTCTGTCACATAGATTTTTCCACCCTATCTTCTAAAAATACAAAACCATTCTTAGTCACAAGCTATACAGAAACAGGCTGCAGGTCCTAGTTTGCTCCCTGACTTCTTTGTATATTCAGCTCCCAAGCTTGCTTGTGGTTTTGTATTGCATGGGTCCGTTTGGCTGTCTGCTTATTTGGAATTCCCTGTGCCTATGGGACTGCAGGTCATGCAGGTCAGAGGCTCTGCTTTTTGCTTTGTTGGTCTGACAAAGTCATGGTACCCACTGCCCCTACCCCAGGTCCTCTTCCCTGAGGGTTGCCGTTTTCTAGCATTCACTTTTCTGGGAACTGTAGAGGGCCTCTTGCTTTGAGCCCATTTGTTGAGAAGTGCATCCTGACCTGTCCCTTGCCTGTGTCCTCTCTAGCAAGAGATTCTTGTGTACTTGGAGAAGACCTGTGACTGGCTTCCTAAGCCAGACATGTCTACCTCGTGCAAGGAGATCGTGGACTCTTACCTCCCAGTCATCCTGGACATGATCAAGGGAGAGATGGTACGTGGTGGCGAATAGGTCTTCGTTCAAGGCACCTGGGATCCAGGGGAAGTGCCAGACCAGAATAGAGTGATTAAAATGGAAAACCCATTCTTATTTTGGGGTTTTCTCAACAGCTCCTTACTATACTTCTAACAGCCAAAATGGCTCTGGCATGCAGAACACTCTGCCAGTAACTTTCAGGGGTTGGGGAGGGTACAAGAAATAGGAACTTACTGCAGGAATGTAAACTGGCATAACATTTAGAGGTGCTGATTTGATAACTCCTTTGGGGTCTTTAACTGCCCTTTTGAGCAAGAAATTAATTTTATTTGTTATTTTTTTTTATTCTAAGGAGTAAGTCAGGGGATGTACTTGTGGGTTCAGCATTCAGCTACAAGGAGGTTTAGCTTTCATTCAATAAGTATTTGTTGTGTGTAAACCAGGTGCCAGAGGTTGGGTTTTCAGCAAAGAGCAAGGGGCTGGGCCAGGTTTGTGTAATTTGGGGAAGACCCTAAGAAAGAAGAGGTGTTTTAAAAACCCGAGAGGGCCACTGTCCCAAGATGGGACCAAGGGTTTGGTAAGGAATGTGGTGTTTCATCATGCAAGGCCTTTTAGGCCATGATTAAGGGTTGCAGGTGCAGCAGCAAGTCCTTGTGTGTTTCAAAGAAAGGAGTGCCATGATTAGAGGTACCTTTTTGAGAGGGGTTGGTCTAGGTCCCACCAACTGGGAGTTGTAAGAAGGAAAGCTGGCGGGACAGTCAGGCATCAGATGTATTGGGGGCAATGGAGATGGATAGATGCATATATTTCAGAGGCCAGATGGACTAGACTTAGGCACGTCTTACAGGTTTCTGGCTCAAACTGTAGGGAGAATGGTGTGTAGGCCATTGCTGAAATGGAGATGGAAGAGGGGAGTGGTACAGGTGGTTAAGTTTGAGATGCCTGTGGACGGGGTAAACATGCATGAGTCAGCTAAGGGAGAAGGGAGGGGACTAATGCAAAGGCACCAGGTAGCGCCTTTTGTTTTCCTCTGAGGAGAGGATTTCCAGCTGGACCTCTTTCTCCACCAGAGCCATCCAGGGGAGGTGTGCTCCGCCCTCAACCTCTGCGAGTCTCTGCAGAAGCACCTGGCAGAACTCAATCACCAGAAACAGCTCGAGTCCAATAAGATCCCAGAACTGGACATGGCTGAGGTGGTGTCTCCCTTCATGGCCAACATCCCCCTCCTCCTCTACCCTCAGGACGGCCCCCACAGAGAGCCCCAGCCAAAGGTAAGGCAGTGGGCTTCGCCACTGGGCTCCAGTTGTGGTTGGATTAGAGGCGAGATGTGAACGCGGCAGTGTATGTGTGTGGTTCTGAAACTGGGTATTCGTACTGGGCATCCTTCAGACAGCTGTGTCCTAGAGTTTCTGAGGAACCTGGATATTTAAATTGAATTAAACTAAATTGCAAAACTGGGTTTTTAAAATAAGCAAAGATTATCCTTCTCTGTATTAAGTGTTACCAAGATCAATGTCAAATTGATTTGAAAACTATCACTGGTTTTAGAGCCTGTAAAAACACATTTTGAACTGTTCAGGGAGCTGCTTGCCGTACTGCGTTGTAAGCATGTGAGGGAAATTTTCCTAGGAATCAGAACCCTCTTAGTTGACACAGGAACAGGCAGTGTTTACAGCCTAATAATCTCTGTTTCTGTAGGTTGGTGGGGATGTCTGCCAGGACTGCATTCAGCTGGTGACTGCCATCCAGAATGCCGTGAGGACCAACTCCACCTTTGTTCAGGCCTTGGTGGAACATGCCAGGGAGCAGTGTGACCGCCTGGGGCCTGGCATGGCTGACATGGTGAGCTTCGTATCTTCATGGGCTCTGCAGACAGGAGTTGGGGAACACAGGAAACCTCACTTATGGGCTACTATTTTAAGTTCCTTCCTAATGGCTTTGAGGAAGAGATTATTCAAACTCCCATTCCCTTTTACTTAGAAAGCAGCTGAAGTAGGTGGTGGGTACTTATTTGGTTGGTTAATTGCATTTGTATATATAATGAAATTCTTGGGAGAAAATAGTGAAAGACCACTTTTTTGAAGGCTTCTTTCTCTCTTAGTACTCATAAGAAACAACACTAGAAACAAATTATCATTTTTATCTTAATAAAATTTGTAAAGAGCAGACATTTATAAGACTATTATCGGGGTTAGAAATGTTGGGTTGTGTGTGTGTGTGTGTGTGTGTGTGTGCAGTTAACTTCATTAATAATTTGTTTCTCTGTCCCCAGTGCAAGAACTATATCAACCAGTATTCTGATGTTGCTGTCCAGATGATGATGCATATGGTAGGTGGCAGGAGAATTTATTTCTTAGCATTTTTCTTTATCTCAAACTTAGTGATTTTCAGGGATTTTAAAAGGTGTATGGTTTTGTTTTCCTTATTTACCTTTGAGTACTAAATTAGGTCAAAATGATCCCTTTTTGATCAGTTGACTTTCTACCTGCAGCTCGCCACCTCCCCCTTACTTTTCCTAGCCTGACCCTCACCCTTGCCCTAGTGCCTTCCTGGTGGTTCACTGCCTCTGTATATGTGAACTGGCCATCAGATTTCTAACATTTGGCTTTCATCCTGGGCCTCATGGAAGCTGTTAGCTCTGGAGCTAGGCCAGGCCTGAGAATTGCTGTTTCCCAGCCTACATTCCAAGGAGGGGTGAATCCTGCGCTCTGCTGCTCGAGTCTTTAACTGTCATCTTGCCTCCGATGCATCCGTGTGGCAGGGGCATCCCTTCATTTTTAGAGCTAGAAAGTACTGTCAGCTATCCAGCTCCTGGCAGAAAACCGTTGTATAGAGCAAGGTGGTCTCTGAAGCATCATCCCATTGGGCACATGCTCTGGCCTCCGGAGGCCTAATCTGCAGGGTTTGGGGATTGGGTTGCACTTTCTCTGTCATGCTTGCTTCTAATTATGTTGAGATTGCCTATAGTCTTTGAGTTTATTCTCTAACCAGGAGCTGTTCCATTCCTTTATTGGGACTTAGCAATGCCCATTTTGTGCTCCAGCAGTAGAGTTGACTAGTTGGGGCTTTAATGCCTGCGAAGCCTAAAAGGTTACCGTCTGGCCCTGCGCTAACCACTCAAGGACTCCACCTAGCCACATAGGGTTTATTCGGGATTATTATTCACGTTACATCTTGTTCTGAGGCAGCTGACGGAGACATGTGGGGAGAGTGGTAAGCCTTTGGTGGGACTTGACTTGATCTAGTTAATGCTTTTTCATAGCTAACTAAAAGAAAATTTTTTTCATTGTAAAACTTTATACTGCATATTCTTTGAAAATATGGACACTTATTTGGAGTTAAAAAAATTAGGTAGAGTCATATTTTATATGCTACTTCAACTTGTAGTTTGAATTTTTTTATCTAAAATTATAGTGGGCATTAAATATTTTGTACAAATGATTTTGAAGTGGCTGCATAATATTTCACTATGTGATAGAACATAATTTGTGTAACCAATCCCCTTTGGCTGGGTGCTTGTAGGTTGTTTTTAGGTTTGCCCTTGGGATAAAAAGCATGACAGACATTCTTACAGCCAAATCTGTTTTTTCCCTTAGTCTAGGCAGTTAAAACTGGAATTACTGAATAAAAAGGCAGTGCTTTTGTTAGAGTGTCAAACTAGCCCTCCAGGCTGGCTGTTGGCTGCACGGGCAGTGGAGAGTGAGGATCCGGGTCCCTGACCCCTCCAGGTCTATTTTACAACACACACCCCTAACTTGGACAGCCCTGTGTATCTTGGTCCATTTTGTGCTTCATCACCAACCTGAGATGAGAGCCTTGCAGGCGTGGTGGGGTTAGGCTTCGGGGGATGGAGAGCCCTTCATTATGTGGCATTTTCTGGGGACCCTGCTGCCTTGTATTTTGAACATGATGTCGTGTGTCAGGGACATGGGGACAGTGCACACACAAGCTGGACAATGTGATCTGGCCATCAAGGTGGACCAGAGTCAAGTTTTAGAGTCCCATGTGCATTCAATAGTAGAAACAAGGTAGGTGGCTGATTTGTGGCTGCAAGGATTTTCCCCCTAAATTTCCAATATCCTTACCCCGGTTAATAGCTTAATTGTTGCTATTTTAATTTTTTCTTAACTGTTGTGTCCTTTCCTTTCTCTTATTTTTTATCTCCGATTTCCTGTTTTTATGTTCAACAGCAGGATCAGGTATGTGACGGGGGGGTTGCTTATAGTAGTGGTCTGCTGCTGCTTAAAGCTCCTCTGCTCATCTGTTTTGTATGGCATGATCCCCTCTGACAGACACAAGGCAAGATTGTGAATGGCAGGGCCCCTTTGTATTTATGGGCGGTCACGGGAGCTCCTGGTCCCTTCCTGTGATTCAACACGTTAGGTATTGGGGGTTTCATCTCCCCTTCGGGGAGCCTTGTTTAGAGCATTGCACTCTGAACAGAATCGGTCCCCAGTGGGCCAAATGCAGGCCACTAGTGTGGTGATGGGGAACCATGGGTGGTCCTGGAGATGCCTCAGCTTCCTTCACTGTAAACCTGACTTCTGATGGGATCTTTTTCTATCATGACCCAAGAGAACACTGCATGTCTTTAGTTCTGTTTTCCATAACCCCAGAAGTGCTTCTCCTGCATGAGCAAATCAGTTGCAAATAGTGAGCAGATTGTCCCCCTGTCTGCTGGATCCAGAGTGTTGGAAACAACCTCTTGATTATGGCTTCTGTCCCTCTGGGTGATGGGATCCTGCGGGTCCTGGAGCCACACCAGACTGCGTGAGAGTCATACCACCTTTGGCGTGAAGTGGGGTACTGAGCCGGTGGCCCTTTTGGGGCTGTGCTGAGAGCATTGCCTCCTTCCAAGCTCTGTAACTGAAGATTTTTCAAAGGTTTTTTGAAGTCTAGTGGGAGAGGACTTGGGCTAAAATATCTGAATTTTCACTTAGGCCCCTCATGGAGTTCGGGCAAAGCTGACCTGAGGCAAAGCAGCCACGTACCTCCCGGATCTTTGTCTTTTTTTCTAAAAAGCTTGCTGTACCTTTGGCCCTGTTCTGTCCCCCACCCCTCCAGCTCTTACAGTGTGCCCAAGACAGGGTACTTCAGATACATTTCCAAACTCCTTCAACATCAATTAATTCTAGAGCCTTCTCAGTATTGAAACAAGATGAGCCATAGCTGTGGTCTAGCTCTCTTCCCTTAACAGGTCTCATCTTTAGCAGTCCTGTTCTCGCTGCTTTAAGGTTTGGTGGTGGGAGTCAAATGCCCTCAGGCCCAGGGGTGGTTGCTGGTTGTGCCTGGTTTACAAAGTGTACAAAGTCTGCACCCTTTCTCTGCTCTGGGCCATCATGTAGTGAAATGGTCAAGATGTTGTTCACACTGAGTAGTTCTCTGTGGCTTGGTATCTGGGAAAGGGGATAAATCTGGTGACGTGTAAGGATTCATTACTTTGGGGGACTGGGTTTTTGTGTGTACTGTTTGTGAAATTGTGAATGTAGAATGTGTTTTTTTAAAAAAGCTAACATTTCCCCTTAATGCATTATTTTAAATGGTGCTGCCATTGAATCATGTGGTGTGGTTTTATTTCTAATACATTTGGTTTTCTGTTAGTTTATGAGCATAGTAGTTCCTCCTCTAGAAAGAACACAGAGCTTACTTCCTAGTGAGCTCAACTGTAAAGCAGGGTCCGGAGCAGACCAATACCCTTGGGGATGAGTGCTCACCCACTGCCGGTGCCGGGAGCCTTGCTCCCTGGTTGGAGCAGATATATAGCGGTTCTGGCTGATCTCCCCTCAGAGCTTTGTGTGGCCTCTTCCCCTGTGTGAAACAGGCCCTTCTACATTTGCACGAGCTCGTTTTGACTTAATTTGGAATCTTGAACTTGTCTTGGGGGGTGGACAGTCAGTCCCTGACATTGGAACCAGAGCGCTCCCGCAGCACCCTGACCTGTGTGTGTAGAGTGGGACTCGGGGTGGTGGGTGCAGGCCTGCATCTGACTGCTTTTTCTGTGCTTTCTTCAGCAACCCAAAGAGATTTGTGGACTGGTCGGGTTCTGTGATGAGGTCAAGGCGATGCCCATGCAGCCTCTGCTCCCTGCCAAAGTGATCTCAGAGAACGTCGTCCCTGCCCTGGAGCTGGTGGAGCCCATTAAGGTACCTGGTAGCATTGTTTTGTATTGGCCAGCACCATATTGAGTACATTTCCTTTGCTGTAAACCCTAGAGCTCATGGGATCAAATCTGCATTTTAGCACATCATTCAGGATCATTTTTCAATGCCTGGCTCCAACCTAACCTTTTGTGATGTGCTCTCTGCACCTCCCTCGCATCTCCTCAACTCTGTAGCCATGGTACAAGCTTGGTATTCCTGGAACACCTGTAGGGCTTGTACAGAAGCCTCTCAGGGTGTGCAGTCTGCATGCACGAGTGTCTGGTTTGTGCCACTTGAAGAGCCTCACTTAGTCCATAATCCGTTTATATTCAACATGTCTTATGGGCCGGGTAGTGTTTTTATAGAAATGGAGGCCTAGAACAGCCTACCTCCATTGGTGAACAAAATTGTCCTGTTTGTGGGGCTTCAGTCTAGTTTAAGGGCCCAAGACACATGATGTCTTACCACATGACATATGCCTGCACCTCTTGTTCCAGAACTCCTCATTTTACTCTTCTTTAGCCAACTTCTCCCTCTTCTGTCTTCTCTTAGCATGTGCAGTGTGTGGACCTCAGGTGGCATTAAGGTGTCAGACAGAATTGGGGAAACACTGCTGCCTGCCCCTCAGTTGAGGCGCTCATATGCCATGGCCCACCTGGCTGACAGAATTAATGATCAGAGAAAATGGAGAGTTATAGCTTGCATTCTGGTGACATGTGTGTGACTACTTAAAGTAAAATTAAATTATTAAAAAAAAATCCAGCTCCTTGGTTACACTAGCAACATTTCAGGTGTTTAATAGACACATGTGGTCAATGACTGCTATACCTGACAGCAGAGGTAGAGAATGTTTCTTGCCACAGAAAGTCCTAATCATCAGAATGGCTTTATTAAAGGCAGGTTCTTAGAAAAGCAGTTTCAGGTGTTAATGAGACTTGAAACCTAAGAGCTGACCTGAACTGTGTTTAAAACTGGCTTTAAATATTAGTGAATCCTGACTTTGTTCTGTGTCCCCACCCACACTCCCCAGTGCCGAATAATGGAGTAATTGTAACCAAACACAGCACTGCATGGACAGCTGGGGGTGGGGCGGGGCAGGGTGGGGTGGGGGGCAACGTTTCATTTTCTCACCTTAGTATCAATTTCTGGTTTGGGGAGGGTGAGTGGCAGACTTAGTGGTGGTAGAGGATTGGCAAAATGGATGGGTTTCCCATCTCATAAAAACAATAGGAACTGGAATTTAGATACTGGGAGGAAGACATACATCATTTTGAATGAAGTAGGAAGTGGCCCTTTGTAATATTAACCTGTCCTTGGCCTGTGTCCCATCTCCTTTAGAGGGGTGAGGTAGGGGGGTGTCTCAGCATTCAAGGAATCTCCTTTCATCCTCTCAACAGGAGGACTTGGTCCAGGCAAAGGCCAATGTTTACTGCGAGGTGTGTGAGTACGTGGTTAAGCAGCTGGTCAAGCTGATTGACAGCAACAAGACTGAGGTACGTGGGTTTTGGGAATGCTGCCTTCCTGGCAGAGGGAGGACCCCCAGCCCCCAATCTCTTGAGCCAGAGTAGCCTCGTGGGAGGACCCCAGAGAAAAAGTTGGCTTGGCTCTTGCTGGTGTTGGACACCAGTCAGGAAACCTGATCACTTCCTGCAGTGGATCCCTGTGAGCTGGGGCTGGAGGAGGCCACTGGCCCTGCTTTGTCATAGGAGGGAACAGCATCTTGCTGTTGATCGGTTTCATGGCCATGTTCATATTTTCAGAATCTCCTATCCCTACCTAGCCTTTCATCTTCCCATGTTCCCTCTTGTGTTTCAGGAAGAAATAATTCATACTTTTGATAAAATATGCTCAAAATTGCCCGCATCCCTGTCTCAAGAGTGCCAAGAGGTGGTGGACACATACGGCAGGTCCATGCTGTCGATTCTCCTGCAGGAGGCAAGCCCCGAGCTGGTGTGCAGCCTGCTCCACCTCTGCACCCCCCAGAGCCTGCCAGCACTGACCGGTGAGCCCAGTGGGGGTGAGGCTAGCTGGCCTCTCTTGAGGGGGGAGGGGCCTGCCAGCACTGAGCCTGTGTTCTCTTGCATAGTACACGTAACTCAGCAGCAAAGGGACGGTGGCTTCTGTGAGGTGTGTAAGAAGCTGGTTGACTATTTGGACCAAAACCTGGAGAAAAACAGCACAAAGCAGGAGATCCTGGCTGCTCTCAAGAAAGGCTGCAGCTTTCTGCCTGACCCCTATCAGAAGCAGGTACATGCTGGGCTGTTTTCTGCTAGAATCAGAACCTACCTGGGGAACACGAAGGCTCAGTTGTTCACTGATCGTACTCTTGAATGAAGTTTTGAAGCCATTTCTTCTGTAGGCATGGAATTTTCTCAGAGGCGATCTGCTGGCTGAAATGGAGCCAGAGGGTGCATGTGGGGGTAGATAACAGCAAAGGAGACAGTGTGTGTGTGGGCATCTGGGAAGGGAGGCCCTGGGCTTCTGGGCTGGCAGTGTGAGGAATTCTTGTAGAAGAACATGTCCAGCTCCCCTCCTTTCATGCTCACACTCTGCTTGGACACACCTAGATCTGAACTCATGCCTCTGTTTACTTCACAGTGTGATCAGTTTGTGGCCCAGTACGAGCCTGTGCTGATAGAAATCCTGGTGGAAGTGATGGACCCGTCCTACGTGTGCTCGGTGAGCTCTGCTGAGCAGCCTGGGTTCCTGGGCCATGTAACCTGGGAGGTGCTGTGGACTCTGGGAGGGCCCTCTGAGAGTTCTGGCCGTGGGCCAGAGCATCTGGGGATGGGGTGTGGGAGAGCCAAGAAGGTAGAGAAGCAGGTGTGTAGGCCCACCGCTTTACTCAGCAGCCTTGATGGGGTTTTTTTGATGTTTTTTTAAAAAGATACAACAGACTTCCTACTGTAGCTGCTTTTAGAAGCTGATCATCTCAGTTTTGAAAAGGATTATCTAGGCAGATCTAATTCTTTCCCCCTTTTGCCCCTTTTTTACCATACAGAAAGTTGGAGCCTGCCCTGCTGCCCGTAAGCCTCTTTTGGGAACAGAGAAGTGTGTCTGGGGCCCAAGCTACTGGTGCCAGAACATGGAGACAGCAACCCTGTGCAATGTGAGTAGCTCACAGGTCTGCCTTGACAGTCAGCAGCCTGCCTGACAGTCCTGCTTTCCCCGGAGCCTCTGTGACCGGCTGTATACCATGTCTTTTTCTTTTTGGTTTTGTTTTGCAAGTTACTTATTTATATCTGTTTTTTTTTCCCAAAGGTATCATTTGTGTATTTTAGAGGGGAAGTGAGAGAAAAAGAGAGGGAAAGGGAAACATCAATGTGTGGTTGCCTCTTATGTGCCCCTAGGTGGGAACCTGGCCCAAAGCCCAGGGATGTGCCCTGACTGGGAATTGAACCGGTGACCCTTTGGTTGGCTGGCCAGTGCTCCATCCACTGAGCCACACTAGCCAAGGGTTCTATGTTAGTCTTTATGTTAACGTAAAGATGAACCAATTCTTTATGTTAGTGAAAAAGCTGAGGTTGCAAGAGGCAATTGGGCTTACTCCTAGCTGTCTGCCCAGCGTAAGCAAAGCTAACTATGTTCTTGTCTTTGAGAAGTAAAGGCTAAGCAGGGATATTTTTGTTTCTGCTTTCTTGCTTCTGCCTCTAGTTCCCTTTGAGAAGGTCAGATTGTGTGAGGTCCCCACAAGGATTGCACAAGACCTTCATTACCCTAATTCTTGCTTAAGTCCTCATGCCTCTCAGGGGCTACTTTTGGCCTGGCTGGAGCCTGGCCTGAATCTTCACCCAAGACCAAGCAGAGCGCTTCTTGAAAGGCCCTGCCTGAGAGCCCCAGGGTGCTGTGGCACCATCCTGATGGGTGGGGCTGGCTGCCAGTTGGGTGACTTATGCTACTTTCCTGGGTGGGGATGTTTGGACCTGCCTCTGTTGCTTAATGTTCTTTTGCACAACTTTTTCTTCCTTGGGGTGGGGTACTGACTGGTGGTTTTGGGGAGGTTGCAACATTTTGGTCCATGGCAGGGAGGGGTGGCCAGGCCCATCCTGGCTGTGTCCAGCTCCTTCCTGCAGCCAGGCCCCAACCCATAACATGTCACTGGTGGAATAGGTTTCTGCTGCTGTCCTGCGTAAATGTGCTTGTGGGTCCGTTTCTCAAGACCTGAGCTGGTGTGTATTTCTGACTCTTGGGTGAGGAGTTCTGTCTTGGGGACTTCATGTGGTGCTGGGGCTTCAGTGTGTAACCACCTATGTGGGTGCTTACCTACAAAACACTCAAATGCTTGGCACCTGCTGTGCTTGTCTTTGAGTCCCCCGAACTGATGGCCACATGAGATGCTGTCCGGGATCCTTGATGTCTGGTGCCATCCAGCTAATCTAGGATGAGGTTAATAGGTTTCATTGTGGGGTGGTATCTGATGCATGAAAGGGCCAGTAATGGTTTGGTTCTGAAGATTAATCCAGTTTTCTCTCTCTTGTCAGGCCACTGAGCATTGCAAACGTCATGTGTGGAACTAGAACGAATGCTCCATCTTGGAGAAACTACAGCATCTTTTCCTACTTGTATGTCTGGAGGAATGAACACATCTATTGACTTTGTTATAAAAATAGGCCTCCCCTCCCTCCCACCCTGTTTCTTATCTCTCTTATTGTAGCATTGCTGTCAGTGCGGGAGGTACCTAGCCCATGCTGCTGATGTAGCTGCCTGAGTGCTCCTTTTCTTTCTGCTACCTGGGTAATGACATACTGCGCCCCAGAGCGCTTTCAGCTGCCCTTGCATGGTGTTTCATGGTGTTTCATGGTGGTGAACCGGGAGGCGGAAGGGGGCTCTGAATACTGGCTCTGAATAACCTATGGAGAGATGTCTCCCCCCTTCCTGGGCCTCTTGGCTGCTAGACAAGGGAGCAAAACAAAGGCAGCTTTATGTAAAAGCTAAGAGGTTGAAAATAATTAGGTTTTTTACATGGTGTAGTTTGCACTGATAGATTTTGGAAGTGGCTGCTCAGGAGACTGGCTGGGGTTTGGATTCGCTTTCCCTGGGTAAACCTTTGATCCAACTTTCCTTTGTTGCTCCTGGTGATGCTTTGTTTAGGGTCCTGTGGATTTGGGTGGGAGGGGAAAATCTGCCTGCTTCGCTCTGTGTGGAGGTCCTGTGGGCCTGGCTTCTGTGTGTGAACATGTGGATGGTGGTGGCCACCTCATGCCTGCCCTTGTGTCTGCCTGCTGCTGAGGCCTGGTCTGAGCCTCTGCTCTGCTGCCCATGGCCTACCTAGCTCCGGGCAGCCGGCCCCTCATCTTTAACCCATTTTGTGGCTGTATTTCCTGACTTTTGACAAAAGTGTGGATGACAAGCTCTAAGCCTTGGCTTGCAGGTCGTGGGCCTGCTGTGTGTTCTGCTTGGGGGCCTTGGCCTCTTTAGTTTGGCTAAATCTTCTGGTTGTCAGGAGACAGCAAGACCTGCAGTTGCCATTAAACGGACTAAACGATTTT
Organism: Noctilio leporinus; assembly: GCA_004026585.1. Taxonomy (NCBI): domain Eukaryota; kingdom Metazoa; phylum Chordata; class Mammalia; order Chiroptera; family Noctilionidae; genus Noctilio; species Noctilio leporinus. Next base: position 52,342 of record PVIW01003662.1, read on the forward strand.
TTTGTTTTGCACTTGAGTTTTTGTGATTTAACAATAAAGGTTGTCAATCAGATCTGAGCGTTTATGTGATACCTCAGCCAGAAGGTTGGTTTCTGATCAGCTCAGCAAGGCCACCGGGCCTGTAAATGCCCTGCAGTCCTGTGGCACCTCTCGGTCAGGCAGCAAGCAGAGTGGGCAAAGAAAGTCCCATCTGGTCCTCCTGAGACCCCCAGGGCTGGGTTGGGCCCATGCTGATGTGCCCATCACGCCCACTGCCTCCCGCCTCCAGAGCCAGCCACGCGGGTAGTTTACCAGAGCATTTGCCAGTTCATGAGTTGCTTTTCTTCTTAAAATTCAGACCATTCCAGAAATGTTCAGTGAGTACCAGTGAAACAAACCAAGGGGAAAATATTGAGGGAATAACTTAATTTAAAAAGGAATACACACAAACACTCCACATTCAAAACCCAAAGGACTGTCAGTCAATTTTTTTTTATGATCTGGGCACATTTGGGAGGCCAGTGAAAATGGAGAGAATGTGGTTCGTGGATTGTAACCTTGTCCACGTTTGAGGCAGGGTTCACGCACTGCCCCCACCTGGATGTCCAGCCAGGAGTGTGGCAGAAATGCAGTGACAGGGGAGGTTGGCGCCCAGGCCGGGCAGGGGATGGGGACCGGCCGGGGAGTGGGAGGGCAAGAGGGCCTACTTGGCCTCTTTCAGCTCAGCCTCGGCCGAGTTGGTCCTTAAACTCCTCACCCCTCAGTGACACTCCTTATCTCATCCTTAGACACTTGACATTTTTGTTTAGTTTTCTTAAAAAAATAACACATTCTATGAAGGTAGAACTCAGATGCTGAATGAGTGCCTGGCAGCAGTGGAATCTGAGCTGCTGATGCTGGCTGCCGCCACGGGCCAGCCTGAGGTCATGAGCCAGGCGTGGCCCGGAGGGCCCGCACCCTGGGGTCCTGGTGCAGCGCACACCGGTGAAGCGCTCCCTGCTAGTCATAGCTCTGTGATCTCCAGTGGGCTCTCCATGATCACGTCCCGAAGTTTGTGCAGGGGTGTGGATTTGGCGGACTCCGTGCGGGCGTTGCGCTCAAAGGCACTGGCCTCAGCAGCTGTCAGCGTCTCCAGTGAGTGGCCCAGACCCTTCTGGTCGTCCTCGGGCAGGCTGTTGAGGTCAGTGGCCAGGAGTGTACCCATGCTGCCATGCACCATGTGGATTCCATCGGGTCCCTTGAGTTCAGGCGGCGGCTTATGGCAGAAGCGCAGGCTACCCTGACCTGGGCTGCGCTCCCCTGCCTCCTCCTCCAGCTCCGTCTGGATCAACTGCAAGAGTCCAGGATCACCCACATGCTCAGAGCTGTGCCCAGTGGGAGAGCAGGTGGGTGGCCCCAGAGTCCTACCTGCTGCATGCCGGTTTCTCCCTCCTGCACAGAAGGAACCCTGGGCACATGCAGTGGGCCTGTCCAGTCTCTTAACATTTTTCACTGGGTACAAAGGGGGACCATGGAAACTTAATGGTGCTACGGACATGTTTTTGGGAGTATAGATTTCCTGTGAGTCTTGAATTTTGTGTATGCAGTTTAACCTGTAAAAATCCTGTGATGCAGCCGTAGTATTGGGTTTATATCATCGACTTTTGTCTCAGACAAGGTCAACACTTGGCCAGGTCACAAGGGTCCAAAGGTGAAGTTGGACAGGACTAGCAGGGTGTAGTGGAGACCCACAGATGGTGCTCTTGTTCTGTGTGGAGCTCAGCCCAGGTGGTAATTTGGGTTTTAAAGTATGACTTATTAAAGTATTGACCCATCACTGTATGCAAACATGTACACCTATTTGACCCTACAGCCAGTTTCTTTAGGTGACATCATCCCATAACAGTATCTTATTGGGGGTTTCTCACATCTGAGAAATATTTCCTTGTGCTCACCCCATGCCTACAAAGCCCACTGCAGAACCCAGAAAGTAGAGCCCGCTGTCTGTCTTCCTGTACCCACACCCTTTGATCCTGGCTGCTGAGCTCCAGGGACTCTTGAGAAGGATGAGGGTAGCAAGAGAGCTAGAGAGGGAGGGAGAGAGAGAGAGAGCCCAAGCACTTTGGAGCACCCCCAGAGCTGGGGCACGGCACACAGCTCCCCTGCCCTCCCTGCTACCTCGGAGATGGAGGAGTGGCAGGAGGCGGCTTTTTGCACCATCCGCTGTGCAAAGAGTTTTTTGAGCCGCAGGTAATCCTCCAGGACCACCTTCAGCAGCGAGCCCTGAGGGAGGGAGAGGGTTAACCCCCCCACTCCAGCCCTCCCCGGCCTCCCCTGCCCCTTGTTCACTTCCATAACACTGGTGGGAGGGTGGCAGGACGGGCAATGGAAGGTGCCTGGGGATCTAGGAGGCACACGCCTCCAATCCTATTGTAAAGGATAGGGCAGAGCCTGGTGACAGGCCTTGATGGCATGGTGGTCCTAAGGGCACCATCGGCTGAAGCAGCTCCTGGACAGCCCCAGTGCCCAGGCCCCTGTTTTTACCCGGGTGTTGTTGCCCCAGTGGAGGGCAGGTCTAGCTGAACTTGGTGGTGGAGAAAGCTGTTTCCCTTCCTCCCTGCGTTCTCTGGAGCAGGTCCAAGCTTATCAGGGGGCCGAGGGGCAGGGGTGCAGGAGCCTATAGGGAGGGCTCACCTTGATGGGCCCCTCCCGAATGATCTGGCCCAGCTTGGCAATGTTGTCGTACTCTTGGATGGCTGCCCGCAAGTACCGGTCATCGTCAGGTTTCACTGCTGCTGGTTCACGCCCAAAAGTTCCCTGGAGACAGAGGATGTTAGCCGGACCAGACACATACACACACACTCACACTCACATTCGTGGCGCAGAGGGTAGGGGCCCACCTCCTAGTAGACAGCTCGTTGGCCAGTGCTGGTGAAGGCCTAGTCTACCTTTACCCTGCCCCTCATGATCATGTGTCATATCCGCCCCCCTTGATCCCCGCCTCTGGCTCTGGCCTGGCTCACGTGAGTGCGGGTGGGGCTGTTCCACAGGTCTGCGATCTCACTCAGGTTCTCTGGCAGGTCGTCCTCATGCTCAGCCTGGGCAGCCAGTTCCAGGTTCCGGCAGAAAGGATCCAGCCATACTGGGTTGGCCCTGCGGGTGGGGAGTGGGGTGGGGTGAGGATGTAAGTCTTGGGTGGACAGGTGCCCTACCTGCCTCACCCCGACCCCTTCCTGTTACCCTGGCTAATTGTAGTGTCTTTCACAGAACAGGGGTGAGGGCCAAAGGTAGGCCCCGTGCCCCATGGCACCTGTGGGTGCGCCCTCCTCCTGGGATCCCACTAGAACCAGGACAGGACATGTCAGCTCTGGATGAGCTTTAGTTTGGAAGCCTCACTCTGCATCCACTGACCCAAGTCAACTCCCCACCTTGAACTTGGGACCTCTCAAGGGTTGGGAGCCCCGCTCAGTGAGTTTAAGGGTGGAGAGAGGGGGTGGCTAGACCACCAGGGGGCGCCCGCACCCCACGTTTCAGCCAGTCTGTTTTCCTCAGTGTTTGGGAGGCAGCAGGGAAGTCTCAGCCTCAGCTGGGCCCTTGGCAGGCCTTCCCAAAGTGCACCAAGCAGGGCGCGGGACCCCACTCACCCGTCAAAGGAATACTTGTTGGTGTTGGGCATGTCCATGATGTCGATGAAGCCGCGATTCCCTGCAGGGAGTGGTTGGGGCATGGAGGGGTGGGGGATGCTCTGCTGGGGCTGAGGAGCCTGGGCAAACTCCAGGGCCTTGTGGGTTCCCCAGGAGCCCCTCCTGCCCCTCATCTCCCCACCCATCACAGCCCTTGCTCACCTGCGGAGCCAGCCACTATGGCTTTGAGTTTCCTCTTGTGTCTGGAGAAAAGCAGAGAGAAGCACTGGTAAGAGAGGCTGGGACTGGGCTCCCATTCAGGGTATTGCCTGCTTCCCTGTCTATCCCAGGGGCAGGGCTGGTTAGCCAGTCTCAGGCATGGGCACAGGGTGCAGGGGTCACTCACATGGTCCTGTAGTACCAGTTCATAAGGATGAAGAGCATGGCAGCCAGGAAGAGGAGAATGGCCAACACAATGATCGCCATCTAGGGAACAGGACCGGTGTGAGTGGGTGAGAGCACCCAGGGTGACAAGGGGGCTATGGTGCCACCCAGGGGTACCTGCAGGGCAGACATGTCGTCAGGCAGCCGGACAGAGATGGCGGGCTGCACGTCCAGGACGTTGTAGTTCCGGAAGAGATTCCGCAGCTGTTCCTTGTTCTCATCAATCATCTGGATCACCCTGGGCAAGAGGCAGGGGCCTCAGCTCTCACCTCAGCCACCCCCCAAGAGCTTGCCCCAGTCAGGCTGATCTGCCCAGTTCCTGATTTGGGACCCTAAAGTTCACCCCTTGCCCCCGGTAAGCCTTGCAAGATTAAAGCCCACTCAGCTAGTATAGCTGTATATTTTACAGGGTTTTCCATTCCTTCATACAGGATCCTGTTTGAATCTCACAAACAGTATAATACTCCCATTTTACAGATGGGGAGAGTAAGACTCACAGGGGCAGAGCTTTGCTCACACCACACACAGTGTTCTCTCTGATGTCCCTGCCCAATTCCTGGGGAGAGTGCCATATCGCAGGTGTTGTCTTTGCTTCTGTTGGTGGGTCCCCTCCCCAATTCCAGGGCAGGGAGGCATATTTAGAGAACATAGACCCCCACCTACCGATCCACGTCCAGGATGCGGTTGGTTTCTCGGTTCACCACATGGATGAGCAGCTCTGTCTGTGCGAAGTTCACCCGGCCTTTCTTATCTACATGGAACTAAGCAAGAAGAGGCAGGTGCAAATGATGGGCTGGGGTGGGCGGGCCTCTTCTAATAGCCCCTCATGTCCTGCTTTACCAATAAACTCATTGCTACCAAGTGCTCACTGAGGACCAAGCATGATGCCCATCACTTGACCACACTGCACAGGGTAGTATCATTAGCCCCATTTTATAAGCTACAAAACAGGCCCAGAGACCTGGAAGGACTTTCTCAGGGCTATGCAGGTAGGCAATGACTGAGGGAGCATGTATTCCTTTTCATGCCTCTCACCCCTTCACAATAACCTGCCCCTCCTTGTGGCCTCTTCTTCCTTCCCGACTGCCCCCGGCCGCAGGGTGGGTTCTGTGCGCACCTGCACATCATCGGTGTTGACAATGGCACCGGTGATGTTGGAGAGCAGGCGGATGAACTCTTCCTCAAAACCACGCACACGGTCGGGGATCTCATTAATCACAATCTTGACACGTTGGTCATCCCTCAGGATGTAGATGCCGATGATAGCCGTGTCATTGTGGCCTGCCAGGTCCCGGGCCACAATGTCCACCACGAAGTAGCCGGGGCTGTAGGCCATGAAGAGGTCGAAGGTACGCAGGATGCCGTCCACACTCCCTGCAAGAAGAGCCCGCGGGTAGGCAGCAGCTCAGGGACCACCCAGTGACCCAGAATCCCCCAGGAAGGGGTGAGGTTCAGAGGCAGATGACACCGAAGTGGGGGGACAGCCTGGGCCCAGATGTCTGCAGAGCCCAGCGCCGGCCTCCGCTTGGTTAATTGCCCTGCCAGACCTACACCCCTTCTAGTGAATATTCCTAATTTTTAACCATTGACCTGAGTTTTTATTTAAACATTCTGCACATGAAATGAAACAACTGTGGGGTGTGCTGGCCCTAGGATGATGAATTTGGGAATCAGGTGTCCCCTCCTGGGATCTTCAGAGTCTCCTTGGTGTCTGTCTCTCCCACACACAAAGACTTCAGAATTTGACCGCAGAAAAATGACCACAGGAAGTACAGCCCAGTCTTCTCTTAGAAGATAGTAGACATAGGTTTAATATCTGCCACTTTGTAGCGGTGTGACCTTTTGCTACTTAGGCCCTCTGTGTTTTAGTTTATTAAGAGTAGAGGGAGCTCAGAGGACAAAGGGATGGTGTCTGGTTGTGTGATTGGAGGAGGTGGCATATGAACAAGATTTTGAAGGATGGTTATGGGAACGTATCTGAAGGCAGAGGTGAAGGTTGGGATGGTATTCCAGGAAGCAGAGAGAAAGGACCAAGGGCCCAGGGGAGGATGGTGTAGAGAAAGCTAAAGGGATGATGAGCAGTTCAGCTTGGCTGGGCACCACACCCTTAGAAATCGTGTAGGGGGATGAGGAACCAGAAAGGGGGATTAGGAGGAAGAGCGGGTGAGCCTTGAAATGCCAAGCCGTGAAGTCTGGATTGACTCCTGGGTTGGGACTGGCAGTAAGGTAATGGGACATCCACGGGGACACCTTCTAGAACCTAGAGAGGCTCAACTACCCACACAGGGAAGTCCATAAGCCGATGTGCACACTTGTAGGTACAAGTATGCTCTTTAAATTCTGGCTGCCCAGTGCCTAGCACACTGCCTTACATGGGAGAGAGGTGCAGACAGGAAGTCAGGTGAGTGTATAGAAAGGGGAATGGGAAGGTGGGTGGGCGGATGGATGGATGGATAAATAATGGACGGAGGAGGACATAGGAAGGGAAAGAAAAAAGGAAATGGGTGGGTAGATGTTGATATGGGTGTTGATATAGGTATAGGTGGTTCAGTAAGAGATTAATAAATGATAGATGACTGGCTAAAAAGATGAAAGATAAACGGATGAGTGAATGAATGGAAGGGTTGGCATGGCTGGCTGGCCATCCATACTCTGTAGTGCCCCAAGAGACCACCCCCATCTCTTCCAGACCACAGTCAATGAAGTGACAGGTTGGTTGGAGGCCACGTCTGTGTGACCAGACCCCTACCCATGGTGAAGACTTGGCCCACGTCCTCAGAGTCATTGGCAAAGGCCCGGAAGTAGTGAATGGCCAGGATACTGTAGAAGACCAGGCTGTTGTTGCCAATGTCTGCATCCAGGGCCAGCACCTGGATCAGCTCTGAGCCCATCTTGGCGTCAGTGGCCACTCCTGCAGGAATGGGCAGGTGGATAAGTGGGAGGGCAGGGGCCGCCCCACACCCCGTGCCCAGGCCCCGGTCCCTGCACCTGCAGTATACTCAGCCTTGGTGAAGCGTGGCGGCTGGTCGTTGATGTCCTCTAGCACAACGCGCACCTCCTGCAGGGTGAGGTCCGCGACCAGGTCCAGGTCCAGTGGGGGCCCACGGGGAGGTGTCCAGCTGCGATTGCTGGAGGCCTTGACAATGAAGGAGAAGACAGCTTCGAGTTCCCGATCCAGGTCCCTCAGCACCAGCAGACGCCCGTCAGGCTGAAGATGGAAGTTCTTCTCTTCGTTCCCAGCTGAAGGTGGGACCATGGCACAGGGTGAGGGGGCAGGGCCAGGGCCAGGGCAGGGCATATTAGGGTCATCTCTGCCCTGGGGTGGCTAGGGCACTAGCCCCATTAGGGCCCCACCTGCGATGAAGTAGTACACGATGGCGTTGGAGCCCTCATCTGCATCCACAGCGCCTGTCACATTGCCCACAAGGGTGCCACGTGGTGAGTGCTCGGGCACTGTCAGCAGCTGGTACTGGGGGCTGCCTTTCTGCAGGAGGTAGGGGAATTGCATCACAGGAGGTCAAGGGGAGACCCAAGCTTCCAGCTCTGCAGGGCCTTTATGGGTGCCGAGGGAGTTCACTGTTCACACCTTGTGTGCTGAGCAGAATGGCTGTGACCTCAAGGGAACAAAGGCTGGGCCTGGGAGAGGCCAGCCCAGCCCTCAGGGTGTCACCCAGTAACACCTTCTATGAGGGCAGGGCTGGGCTGGGCTGGGCTTGTTCTCTGGAGTCTCCCAGCATCCGAATGGATGTCTGAATGAAGGACACACCCTCTCAAATGCACACTCCCATTGTATCTCCAGGGACCATCCCATTCCATGTGTACATAAGAAGAAAAACCCACCAAGTTAGAGGGTCTGAGTCCCCTGAAAGGGTTCAGCCTCAGCTCAATAAAGCAGAGCAGATTTTCAGGCTTCCTGTGTACAGTCTGCAATTAGGAGACTGTCACTCCATGAGTCAGGCACTTTTGTCTGCTTTTTTGGCAGCTGGGTAGTACCTTGAAATAATAGTTGCCCAGTAAGTATTTGTTCTATGACATGTATGCATTGCCATAGAATAAATGCAAGTTTCCATGTGCAACCACGTTTGTGCACAGGGGAGTATATGCATGTGTGTGCTTGTAGGCAGGAAGTCCCTGTGTGGTTGTGGCTGGTACGGGGGTGGGTGAGAGCTCACTGGAGGCCTCAGGAAGAGGGGCTCGTTGTCATCAATGTCATCCAGGACCACTTGCATCGGCTGCATGGTCTCATACGGTACTGGCTGGCCCAGGTCACTGGCCACCAGGATGAGCTGAAGGTGGAGGAGCAGTACCGTCAGAGGAGGAGACAGAGTGCCCCAAGAGGGCACTCCCAAGGGGCCAGGTCACCACTCTGGAAGACATTCTAGGTGGTGAGGAGGTGGGGGGTGGGGGGCACCCAGAGGAAAACCCCTCCCTCATCAGTCCTACCCTTGATGCCAGGCCCTGCCCCCTTACGCTGTACACAGCCTGTTTCTCGCGGTCCAGGCGCTGAGCGGTTTGGATCAGGCCGCTGACTGGGTCGATAGTGAAGTATTCCCAGTCGCGGTTGCCCGTGGTCCTCAGGAAGCTGTAGCGCACAGCCCCGTTGAGGCCCTCATCCTGGTCCGTGGCATAGACCTCATACACGTTGGAGCGCAGGGGGATCTCCTGCAGGGAGCATGGATGAGGCTCCTGAGGCATCTGGGAGAATCCCACTCCCTGGCCCCAACAGAGCCCTCATTCTTTGTTCTCCTGTAGCAGAATGTCCTTGCCACCATTCAGCATCCTTAGGGGATGGCTGCCTGCTTGGCTGGACTCCCCTGGATCTGCGCATCTGCCAGAGCATCCCCTCACTCCACCCCTAGCCAAGGCCACAGCCCAATGATGGTTCAGCCTAGGATCCACCGTGCTCCATGCTCTCTCAGGGAGACTGCTCTTCCCAGGGCCACCCTCAGCCCTCCCTCCCTGCTGCATGCTCAGATTTAGGAGAAGCATCCAAAAGCTGAGGCCACAGCCACTCTCTGTTCCCAGGTCTGCCTTGCTGTCTGCTATCCCAATCACAGGAGCTCTTAAGTATCCCCAAACAACACCATCCACTCAATGGGGTACCTGAAAATGGGGGATGGGCAGGTAGGGTGACAGGCTGGATGCAGACTGGACACCTGGGTTCTATCTAGTCTGTTACTAGCACCATGTGACTTGGACACGCCACTATGTCTCTGAGCCCCAGTCTCCTGAATCCCTTGAGTTAAGTCAAAGATCAAAAATCCTCGTTGATGCATTGACCCATGCATGATAAAGCTGTTCAGGGCACAAGTGAAAAAGCAAGTTTCTTTGCATTTAGTTGAAAAATTACCAGCTCAGCCTGGTTTCACTATTCGTCTCATTGATCATGACAATCAGAAACTCTGAATGGCAGTTACAGCTAATTCACTGAAGCTGGGATAGCAAACAGGTAATTACTGAACACATGCTGGTTGTTTGGGAGACGAGAGTATTTCAGAACATGGAGCCCTTGAAGGGAAAAAGTTAGTAAATGGGGCCTTTGGTGTGGAAGAGAACTGGATTATTAAAAATTTATATCCTGTGTCATTCCACGAAGAGGATTTAAGGTAGCTTACAAGAAAGTATAAGTTATAATAGGAGTGATCACATTTTTAAAAATTAGGGTACAGAAGAGAAATAGTTGGCTGGAAATGGGAATGGAGGGACGGGAGGCAGGGCGTGCCTGCTAAGGCTGTGCAGGGCCACTGGCTGCCGCAGCTCCACGCTCCCTGGGGGTTAAGCAAAGAGGACCGCTTGGTTGTTACAGCAGACACAGGTAAAGGGAAAGCACACCATAAAAGCACAGTTTCCTAGAGCTCAGCCTGGCAGAAATTAGAGAGGAGAGAGAATGACAAGAACTTAATTCTGACATTCTGAGATGCAGAGACAGGCTGAAGTTTGGGAGTGAAGACCAAGTGGGAGCTCTTTGGGCCTGGGTGCTGAGAGGAAGGAGGGGAAGGTAGGAGACCGAGGGGGACTCCTTTATCTTTACAAGCAATTTAGAGCAAGGAGTGAAGGAATCAGGAATCGGAGAGGTCCTGGAAGCTCAGGCACTTCCTTCTGCTTCTTACTTTGATGCCTATTCTCACCTCCCAGACTGTCTGCCCTTTGGTATCAGCAGGAACAACAGACAGATGGAAGGGGCCTGTATGTTTATTTAGAGACAAGTATGGGGGAAGTGGGTTTCTGGAGAGACTGTTCTTCTTGGCTGAAATAGAGGAAGAGCAAGAAGTGGAACTTCTACTATTAGTCCCATTTGCAAATGAAAAACCTCAAGTCACTTGCTCAAGGTAATTTGGCTGGTGATAAGAGTTAGGTTTGAACCTTTTGGCTGGCACAGCCCATATTACTAACCACTGTTCAGTACTGCCCTACCTGGCTTCAGTTTCTCTACCTTGATACTGGAGGTCTGCCCTTTCTTTCCCAGGCATGACTGCAGGGTGGAGTGGGCTGGGTATTGGAAGGGGCATGTTGGTAGGCAGGAGACCTTGGGAGACAGCCGTACCTCTTTGATGTGGAGAATGGTGCCATTGGGGGGCCGGACAAAGACAGGGCGGTTGTCATTGACATCAATGACCTCCACCAGGAGCATGGTCGTGCCCCAGAGTGGGGGCTCTCCACGGTCTGTGGCCACCACGGTCAGGTTGAACCTTTCGTAGGAATGCAATGGCCGCTTTGTGGTCACCAGGCCTGAATCAATGTCCACGTGGAAGGCCTCTGGCAGGTGGGACAGGGAGCAGGGCATGGCTTAGGTGGAGGCATCCTTTCCATGGCAGCCTGCCTCTCCCACCTCCACCCTCCAAGGTGTTATAGTGGGGAGCAGGCTACATACCCTCTCCGGGGCCCTCAAGTGAGTAGGACAACTCCCCATTGGAGCCCTCGTCCTGGTCAGTGGCCATCATAGTGATGACTGAGGTGCCCGCTGGTTCGTTCTCGTAAACGCTGGTGCTGAACTGGGGCTTGGAGAACTGTGGCCGGCAGTCATTGACGTCTAGCACCTGAATCACCACCTGGCGGGGAGGTTGAGGTCAAAGGTCAGGAGCATATCGGTAGCTCCTTTAGGTGACCCAATTACATAGGAGAAAGAAGCAGACAAGGCCCACCCTTTGAGTCTGACCTCAAACAACTTACTTAACCCCCTGAGCCTCAGTTTCCCTTGTTGTACTTTGAAGATGTTATATCTTTTTTCCTTATCCTCACCTGAGAATATTGATTTGTGAGAAAGAGGAAGAGGAACATTGATTGGTTGCCCTCCGTACACACCCCAATCAGAAATCAAACTTGCAAGTTTTCATGCCCTGACTGGGAATCCAACCTGCAACCTTCTGGTGTATGGGACAACGCTCCAACTGAGCCACCTGACTGGGGGTAGGGGGCAAGATATCTTCTCTCTCAAGGGCCTGTGAGGCTCACCACAGTGATGTGCTCTACTCTGGTTTGTGATGGCACATGCGCAGTTCCAGCCTGAGGAACTGCTCTGAGCTCACAGCGTGAGAAGCAGGCACTCTGTGTCTAGGTGGGAGCAGGAAGCCCTCCCACCCACCTCTTATTCTGCTCTTTGCCTTTTCCCTCCGCCACCCAATACTTCTCACTCCAATCTCTGTGCCGTAATGCAGGATGGCAACTCCTCAACCCCCAGGGGTTCCCTCTTGACTGGGATTTGTATCAGGCCTGGGACTGGGCTCTCTCAGCTGATCCCAAGTCCTATGGACATGCCATACCAGGAGCCCCCTCTGCCTGGCTGCATTGTCACCACAGCTTTTCACAGCAGTGATTTTAAGAGCCCCTCTAAGTGCACAAAGCACTTTCCAACCCCTGTCCTGCACCACCCCCTCACCTCCACCTTCGCCTGGGAGAGAGGCAATCTTAGTCTTCTGACTCCAAATCCTGTGCTTTTCCCCACATGGCACTTGGCTACGTGCCTGGGACAGGATTCAGGTGTGTGTGAGTGCTTGCAGACCCTGATCGCATCTGCTAAAGAGAATTTGCCTACCCAGCTTCTCACCTGCTCACCCAAGAGGTTTTTTGTTTTGTTTTATTTGCTTGTTTGTTTCGTTAGGTTATTGTGGGGAACTGTAAGACCCGCGTGCAGAAAGACATGACTAGAAAAGGCAGAAAGAAGTGGGGAGAAAGAAAGAGAAAGCAAAGTCTCAAGGAACAGGATTTTGGATGAAAATGGGATAGAGTTTAGAAGCTGGGACACTGGCCTCAGCAACTGTGTGGACGCTAGAACTGTGGCTGTGAATCTGATCCCTCATGAATGTTCTTAAAAGAAACATAAATACAGATAATTGCTTTATTACGATGTCTGGTTGCTGGACTATGTTTCTTTCACAGGGACACCATGGAGAGACTGGGCCTCATAGAGTCCCAGGCTTCATTTGGGTTACACCAGGAGTGTTTAGCTGCCTTAGCAGAGTTTTGGCACAAAAGGTTTCTGCTAGAGTCCCATCTTCCTAAGCCACAGCCACTGTGACCTACCCAGCTAAGCTCTTGCCTTTTCCTTCCTGCCACCATGTCTTGGAGGGAACCAGGCGGCTCAGCACTAGTCAGCCTCTAAAGGCTTTTCTGGCTGCTTCCACACGCCCAGTCCCTGGTGTCCTTGGTTTAGCCTCGTACCCCTCACCTGCACCGAATTTTCTCGACGGTTGCTGGCTACATCCCCAGGGTTGTCTTTGGCCAAGGCAGTCAGGATATAGTGGTCCTTTTTCTCCCGGTCCAGAGAAGACAGCACAGAGATGTCGCCCTAGTAGGCAGAGAGTGGAATCAGGTCCTTCAGCAATTCAACAGATAGTTACTGAGCATCTGCTGTGTGCCAGACATTGCTCTGGGCTCTGGAGATACAGCACTGGCAGGAAAGGCAACAGCCCCTGTCCCCATGGAGCTCTCATTCTAGTGGCTCTTTTTGCCCTCACTACTCCAATCCACCTGCAGATGGGGTGAACAGCCCAGGCTGGTGCTTACTACCTAGCCAGGTATACGGCGATGTGCCATAACTACTCACTGTGCACAGTGCCAGCCCAGGAGCATGTCTCCTTGTTCACACCAAGCAGGAAGAATGGAACACTATTGAGAGTGCAGAATGCAGAAGGGTGTGGGCCCAGGCATGTGGACAGGGGGTGGGGGTGGGAGGGAAATCCAGTTCCAGCCCAGCAACTGGAGAAGGACCCACCTGACCCACCACCCCCAGGCTACAGGGCTCTGTACTGAAACAGCAGCTGTGAGGCCATTTGCAGACATTTGAAACCATCATCCATCTTTTCTCTTGAGCGTCTACTCTCCCACAAACCTGAGCCTCATGGGAGCAAGGCAGATGCGCTGAGTTTAGGGCCACATGTATAGGAGGTGCTCAAACCCTGTGCTCACTTTCTGCATAGCTGCCTCTGCCTTTCTTTTCAAAGAGAGACACAGGGCTTCACAGAGGCTTCAATCAAGCCTTCCAGGCTGCTAGGGACACATATCAGAAGTTTTTGTCCTACAAAGGGGTAGTTCCAAGAGATTTTGGCCACCTCCAGGACAGAAAGGCCGCAGTCCATGGGATGTCTGGGACTCTGAGGATAGGACTTGCCGACTTGACTAAAAAACCCTCTGGGGTTACAAAGCCAGGTGGCAGGACCCAGAAAAGGGGGGATAATTACAATACCTGTGGTAGCTTCTCAGCCCTTTCCGTTCCCCACTCCCCAAACCTGTACTTTCCATTGCCCACTTACCGTAGTGGGGTTAATGGTAAACTTGCCCTCTCCATCTACGAGGCTGTACTCAATGAGGGCAAAGTTGCCTGAGTCAGCATCAGTAGCACTGACCCTCAGGATGACTGTGCCCAGGGGCGCATCCTCAGAGACTGCTCCCTGGAACAACGAGGAGGGGGGAGAGTAGGCCAACATCAGTCCTCCAGTCACATGCCTGCTCCAGGAAATCACTGACATAGACAGCCCAGGGCATTAAGCTGCTCATGGAGTGGTCATTCCCATGAGGCTTAGAGGCTAGCGGGGTGGTAGCAAAAGATGACCAAAGGCCCCAAGGAATGCACATAGGCCCTAGACCCAAGGTCTTGGCCTGGCCACCCACCTGGTAGGAAGGCTCATCAAATATGGGGTTGTTGTCATTGATGTCCACAATCTCCAGGTAGACAGGGATCTCAGCTGCCCGGGGTGGGGACCCATTGTCTGAAGCCCTCACAGTAAAGTTGAGCCAGTGCACTTCCTCATAGTCCACCGTCCGGTTGGCAATGACCTTCCCTAAGACACAGGGGCACACCAGTGCCATTTTGGACATTTCTCACTTACAAAGCTCTCCACAGTATGAAGAGCAGGTATGGTCCCTTGAAGGAGGTGGATGGCCAGGCAGCATTGCCCAATGGTAGGCTGGAGGGCTGAGAAAGCTGGCATCCAGCTGTTCTCCTCACTGGAGGGGCAAGAAGGCTTTTCACAAGTCAAACAGATGAACATCCACATGCCCATGACCTCCTCTGAGATATTCCTTCTTGGCCTTCTTGCTTCCTAAGTGATACTAAAGGAGTCAGCCCTCCATGTCCTCAGGTTTCAATCTGCTGTTGGTCGAACCTGTGGATGTAGATCTGTGGATATGGATGGAGGGCCGACAGTGGGACATGAGCATCTGTGAATTTTAGTAGCCATGTGGTGTCATGGCATCCATCCCCTTTGATACCTGAAGACAAGTATAGTGTAAGCTTGGGTGGTAGAGATGGTGGTAGAGTATTCCAGGTTGCCAGCAGCTCTTAAAGACCCCTTCCATCCCAATGGGGCCTAGGACAAGGCACCTCTGTCCTTTCCTCCAGTTTGGGCATGGGAGTGACTGGGACATTGGCCATATTGGCTCTGGCCCAGCCCACTGAGTGGCCATCCTGCGGCTCAACTAGAGGGTGAGAAGTAGGGGCCAAGGTCCCCCTGGGAGGTTAAATAGGCACACATATGTCCCTCAACCCTCCTCTGGCAGAAGTTCCACCTACCCGCTGAGGAATCTTCCAGCTGAACGTAGCCAGGGGGCATCAGGTCCAGCAGGGTGTAGGTGATCAGCCCATTGAGGCCCTTGTCAGGGTCCACGGCTGATACAGCAATGAGCGTGGTGCCCGGGGTGGCTCCCTCCAGGACCCTTTCTGTGTAGTAGGTGATCCCAAAGGGCTTGAACTGTGGCGTGTTGTCATTGACATCCAGGATGTTGACTGTCAGCTTAGCTGGGGTGAAGGCAGGGAGTGAGGGTGGCATGAGGGGCACCAATGTGGCTGGGCCAGGCTTTCCTAAGTCTCAGCTATGCCTGGAGATGATGGCAGCAACTTGCAGCCCTCGGGGGATCCCTGAAGCTGGACCCAATCCTTGAGGGGTGGCGTATGACCCTTTCTTTTGGTCTGGTCTCCCATTCTTCCATAGGGAAAGGAGCTTGGCTTCTATCAGTGGCTGAGTAACCTTGGTGGAGCCCCTACTTCTACTGTGCCTCTGTTTCCTAGCTTGTCCAATGAAATTATTTCCATGATTCAGTCTTCTGTCTCCTGTTTGAGTCACCCCTCTCTACAACCAGCCTAGGCCCTTTGCCCTCTGAGTATAGGGCTTGGGGGAGATGACAAAGTTTGTCCTTCCTTCCTGAAAACTTGGCCCTCTGGGCTGTACAGATAAGCAGACAATATCTGCCAGGCCTATCTGCCCACCCTAGCAGCTGTGTTTGTCTCCTGGCAGAGGCCACTTGGGTGTCCCAGCCCTACA
Source organism: Noctilio leporinus (assembly GCA_004026585.1). Classification (NCBI taxonomy): domain Eukaryota; kingdom Metazoa; phylum Chordata; class Mammalia; order Chiroptera; family Noctilionidae; genus Noctilio; species Noctilio leporinus. The sequence goes on from PVIW01003662.1 coordinate 68,123, forward strand.
TCTCCCTTTCTGCTCCCCACACAAAATCCAGGCCTCTATCAGCCCCTCTCAGCTCCTGTAGGCAGAGTGGCCTGGGCTGGCCTGTGGAAGGCAGTATCATGTCCCTTTCTTCTCTGCCCTAGTGCCTGTGCACCCCACTGTGGTGTCTGTGGGTTCAGCTCATCTTTCCTTGTGCTTTCTTTCTGGGCTGACCCTGTGGCTCTCTATCAGATAGGAGGTTCCTGTCTCACATCCCAGCCACATCCTCATGACCAATTCTGACAACAGATTCTGACCTAAGTCTCTAACTCTCCCTTTCTCATTTCCCATCCAGTCTCCACCAAGCCTCCTTTCCAGGCTGAGCCTTGGGGTTCACAAACACATATAATTCTGGGTTCTGGATCTCCAGATGCTGAGCTCTACCTAACAACTGGGACACATGGCTCCCTTGGAGTCCCTGGAGACCCTGGAGCTGCCACCTTTCTCATCCCTTTGGTTCCTGCTGCTTCCTCCATGGGGCCAAGTCCGTGACATTCCCTGCCTGCACCCCTGCCCTGATCAGCTCTGAGTAACCAATGAGAGGTGCCTGTGGGGAGCCTTACCATTTGGCATGCTGACAGAGCGCTCTGGTAGGTCACTGGCATTGTCAATCACCGAGAGAGTGACCTCATAGGTGGCAACCAGTTCCCGGTTCAGAGGGGACTTCACCATTACAGACCCTGTAGACAAGATCAGGTCAGGTTCAGCCCGATGGAACCCCCCAAAATTTGGGCCTTCTAGGGGTGCTCCTGGCCGACCTGTGCAACCCCCACCAAGGACAATGGTCCGCAATGGACCTGGGACTTGCTGGTTTCATTTTTGGCTGAAACCAGCAAGTGGGATGAGATCATAGCCACCGGTGAGGTGGGAACACATTACTCACTGCTTACTAGACAGTGACCTCTCCACACCTCTGTTTCCTCATCTGTAAGGTCAGGATAATTACGGTATCTACCACACAGAGCAATTTTGAGGATTATAATAATTATATGAGTGTAAAGGGCTTTGAACAGTGCTTGGCACATAGAGAATGCCATGTAATTGCTTGTGTAAAAGATGCTTGCATTCTACAACACTGAATATATTGAACACCACTGTACACTTAAAAATGGTGAATTTTGTTATGTATACTTGATCATTATTTACAGAATGCTTGTATTCTATGGAGATTGAGTACAAAGGAAGTTCAAGGCCACTAAAACCACTAAGAGGTTCTCTGGAGGGGAAATGATGGGAGAGGCTGGAGAACTGGGACCGCTCCTTGGTCCCCATTAAGTAGGGAGTGGGTAAGGAGCACAGCCCCATGTTAGAAGTAGCAAGGAGTTGTCTTTTCTTCCCTCCTACCCGTGGCCTCTCAGAGCCCCTTTCTACTCCTAATCAGAGAGGATCCCAGCAGAGACTTAGGCTTAAACTGGGCAGATCTAGTTTGGCTGATCTCAGGGTGGCTCTATTGGGACCTCTGTTTCCTGCCTGTTGGAGGCTTTGGTGGCTCCTCTTCCCACCTGCCTCATCCTAGGGTGATACCTCCTCTCCCTTTCCAGCCCCTCTCAGGCATTGAGGTCTCTGGGATCCCCTTCCCCCTGGGAGGATCCCCCTGCTGGACTCCTGTCCTCTTCGGGTCCCCAGACATGGGGGAGGTCACTTACCCTGGGCCGCTGCCTCCTCCTCCTCCTCTTCCTACTCTCGCTCCCTGTCCCCGAGGTTGGGGAGCGAGGATGGGGAGAGGGTGGCTGCATTCAGTCTGCAAAGGCTGGGCCATGGCCTTGGCCTGGCCCCACTGGATGGGGAGGGTGGTGGGGGTGCGGTGGGTATGGAGGAGGGCAATGGGGTGAAGCAGAGAAGAGATGAGGTGGGAAGTGACAGAGACACACAGCTCAAACCTGCGGGCCTGCCAGCCGTGAGGAAGAGAGAAGAGGGTTAACATCAGTTAGTCCAGGGTGCAGAGGGAATGGAGCAGAGCAGGGCATGGGGGACAGTGGGGCTCAGTGCTGACCAGGGCAGGCAGTTTGGGAGGGAGATTGTGAGGGAAGGAGGCGGAGGGGAAGGAAGCCAGGGGAGGAAGAGGGAGCCTATTTGGTAGGAGAGGGATGGGGAAGGAAGGTGAGCAAGAAAGGTGGGGAGAACATGATGAAGAGGGGGCAGAGAAGACACCGGGAAAAAAACAGAGAGAAGAGAGTCAGTCAGAGGAAAGGAAAACAGAACAGAGAAAAGTGGTAGAGGTACCCATCCTGTATAAAGCGCAAAGTTGGGCAGGGGTATGGAGCAGCTCTCCATGGTCCTGACTGCTGCAGTGGGACTTTTGCGGACTTGGGACGTACGTGGCTTAACCTGTCTGACTTCTAGTGCTCAAGGTTTTCCTGACTTCTTTCCCTTAGGCCTTAAATGCCAACTGAATTAATTGTACTCTTTGGTTCACTGCACACTATGTCATTGGCACTACTCTTGTTTTATGTATCTATTCCCTTTATTTCAATACTCCTCACCTCTTCCCTTCTCTCTACAGCAATCACTGTAATGCACTGGAAATCACATTGTTTTGTGTGCATGTCTCTTACATTTATGCAAATGGAATTGTGGCATATATATCCCATCCTGTTTCTTACCCTTTTCAGTAAGGCTTTATTTTTAAGGTCCACCCTCATTGCTCTGTGAGTCTAATCTCTTGCTTCTAACTGATGTTGTGCACCCACAATATTTTAGTCTGCAATTTCCCAAGGATGGGTGCCCATTTGGCCTCCAGCTCCCACCAACAATATTACAGTGAACACCCTCAGAAATTTTTTTCACATAAGTTTTCAATTTCTTGCTCTTCCTCTTCTTCTTCAGGCATCCCTGTGGTTCAGATGTTGATATGTATAAAGTTGTCCCAGAGGTTCCTAAGACTCTCCTCATTTTTTTCAATTCTTGTTTCCTCATTCTGTACTGGTTGACTGTCTATTTTTTCCTTATATTCCAAATCATTGATTTGAACCCTGGTTTCTTTCCCTTCACTATTGGTTTCATGTGGATTTTCCTGTTTCACTTAGCATAACTTTTACTTCTTTCCTTACACATTTGCTGCACTTAAGTATGTCTGTCAAGTCTGTGAGCATCTTTATCACCAGCATTTTGAATTCTGAACTCTGCATCTGTTAGGTTGGCTGTCACCTTGCTCCTTAGTTCTCCTGATGGAACCTTGATCTGTTCCCTCTTTTGAGCCATACTGCTCTGTCTCCTCAACTTGACAGGCTCCTATGTTTGCCTCTGTGTCTTAGGTAGAGCGGTGGCACCTGTTATGTTGTAAGGGGCAGAGCCTTAGGTATTTGTGGTGCTGTATGTGGAGGAGGGGTCTGAGAGGCAACAATGATGCTTGCTTAGCACCCTCCCCTTTTCCAGGCATTTCTTCAGCTTCCTTTATGGGACTGGTGCCTCCCTAGCTATTGACCTAGGTGTAGTTACTAGAATGGGTGGGTCTGTGGACATTCTAGGACTGTAGGGGCCTCTAAACAAATAAACTCTGCTGAAAAACTGGCAGTTTCTTCCTCTGCCCCAATCCCCACTGGTTTTCACAGTCACAGAAATATGGCTTTATTTTCCCTGGTGCTAGAACCATGAGCTGTGTGGTCTTGTCTGGTGCTGGGAGTGTTCCCCAGGTGTCACTCCCAACTTTTTATTTATTTATTTAAAATTTTTTTTTTTACTTTTAAATATTTTACTAGTTTCAGAGAGAGGGGAAGGGAGAGAGGCACAGAGGGAGAGACATATCCATGTATGGTTGCCTTTCACTTGCCTCCAGCTATGGATGGACCTGGCTGGAGACCTGGTTATGTGCCCTGGCTGGGAATTGAACCAGCAACCTTTGGGTTGGCAGGCTGATGCCTTATCCACTGTGCCACCAGCCAGGCCAACTTTTTAAAATGTGTCACTACACTTTCTGCCTGTTGGCCACAGCTGATGTCCTGCTGCCACACCACCAAACTGCCTCCTCTATGTCCTGTCTCTACCCCTCCTACCTGTCTGGATGAGTATTTCTTCTTTCTATCTTTGTTTGCTGGATTTCCATGCAGCTAGATTTTCTGGAATTTCTGGTTGCCTCTAGTTTTGAGGTAGTTATATTCCTTCTTAGTTGTGGAGGGAGATGCAGTGTGTCTACTTACACCTCCATCCTGGCCGGAGTCCCCTATTCAGACTCATTCCTTGAGCTCCAGCACTGGGGTAGCAGCTTGAAAGGCACCAGTGGTTCACAGCGAGGAACTGAAGTGTCTGGTGTTCAGGTGAGCAGAGGCCATTGTCTCTTTTCTAAACCCTCCCCTCACTAGCAAGATGATGCCTGGAGTGTTCCCCAGGTGTCGCTCCCAACTTTTTATTTATTTAAAAAATTAAAAAAATATTTTAAATATTTTACTAGTTTTAGAGAGAGGGGAAGGAAGAGAGGCAGAGAGGGAATGACATCAATGTATGGTTGCCTTTCACCTGCTTCCAGTTATGGACCTGGCTGGAGACCTGACTTGCAACCTGGTTATGTGCCCTGACTGGGGAATTGAACCAGTGACCTTTGGGTTTGCAGGCTGGCATCTATCCACTGAGCCAGCAACCAGGGCTCTATAATGTATATCTTATATATAAGATATATCATACAGATGATTTACATGGCTAATATACATATTAAAGAAATGCATATTAAAGTAAGGTACCATTTTCCTAGAAAATTGTAAACATAAAATCTTTATACTATTTAATGTTGGCGAGAGTGTGAGAGAGTCACTCTCATTCAACACTGAGAAACTGAGAATCAGAAGGAGAGGGAGCTGGTCAAGGGAGAAGGAAGAAGAAAAAGAGTGGGAAGGAACAAAGAGGGAGGGAAAAGAGAGGGAAGGATGTGTTGTCAACAGGTGAGAGGAGAGAGGAGACAGAGGAGCAGCCGAAGGAAAGGGAGGAGAAGAGAGAAAATACAAAAGAGGGAGGGTCAGGAAGAAAGCAGAGAGTAGAGACTAGGGCAGGGAGTCAGGAGGAGGGGTGAATGGGGAGCAGGCCCTTGTACCTGTGTTGATATTCACAGCAAAGACATCCTCCTGGTCAGGCACCAGGCGGTCAGTGTCGTCCTTGGCCACAATGCTGATGATGTGGTACTCCAGCTTTGGGTTAAGGTCGCGGTCGATGGCGGTGACATTGGCAATGACAGTGCCTGGCTCGGCAGACTCCAGCACACTCACTGTTTGGATGGGGTTGAGGAACTCGGGGCGGCAGTCATTAATGTCATCGATAAGGATAGTGATGATGGCCGTGCCAGAGAGAGGTACAGTACCTCGGTCAGTGGCCACCACTGTCAGCCTGTAGGACTCCTGCTCCTCCCTGTCAATGGTAACATTGCCAACGCGGATGACCCCTGTGACTGGGTGAATGAGGAAGCGGTCCTGAGCCCCGGCTTCTATTCGGTAGATAAGCTCCCCGTTGAGGCCACTGTCCTCATCTGTGGCTGTGACCTGAAGGACTGAGAATCCTGAGGGGAAAATGGGGAGTAGCTGAGCACAGTGGCCTCTTCTAAAAACATCACAATAACATACATTGGTTGGCAGTTCACAAGGGTCCCTTTTCACCACAGCCTTGTCAGCATGTATCTTTTATATACTTTTCATGGTTACAATACTGTAGGACAATGATATCTTATTTTACATTCTTTGATTATGTGTAAGTTGAACACTTTTAATAATTTAATGATTAGTTGTATCTTCTCTTCTGCAAATTATAGGTTTTGTCTTCTGCCTAATTTTTGTCAATTTATACAAATTATATAATTATGATAACTTTTGACAAATATATATATATTTTTTCTGTTTATTTGCCTTTCATTTTCTTTTAAAATTTATTTTATGTTTATTTTTAAAAAGATTTTATTATTTTCAGAGAGAGGGGAAGGCAGAGAGGGAGAGAAATGTCAATGTTGGTTGCCTTTCACGTGCTCCAGCTACGGACCTGGCAGGAGACCTGGCTTGCAACCTGGTTATGTGCCCTGGCTAGGAATTGAATCAGCGACCTTTGGGTTTGCAGGCTGGCACCTTAACCACTGTGCCACCAGCCAGGGCTTCATTTTTGGTTAAATTATTTGATGTAAAGAAGTTTAAATTTATATGCACCAAAATTTAATTTCCTGTTTTTAAGTTCTGTTTCTAGTCTGCTTAGAGCCTTCTTATTCTGAAGTCAGATATTCACCTAAAGCTTCTTTCTTTTTATACTTTCTACTTTTTAAATCTTTTCTTTAGAAAGTTTTTGGCTTTCATTTTGCTGTCTTGTATGGGGAAAGAATCTACTGGTATCTGTTTCTGAACTACTTTGTCCCAGACTCCTGTGCTCCTATGCATGATTTTAAATGCTATAGTTCTGTAATATCTGTAATATGTTCTAATATCTGGTAAGGTAAATCTGGCTTTATTATATATATTTTGCAAAATGTTCTCATTCTTTCAGATGACTTCAGAATCAAATTTACTCCCCAAATCTTATGTAATTTTGCTGGGCATTACAGTAATCCTATTTTGACTTTAAAACAATCTTTTTATCCAGGGATGTATCTTAGAATTTTAAAAAATTATTTTATTCATTATTTTTAGAGAATGGCAGACAGGGTGAAAGAATGTGAGAAAAACATCAATGTATGGTTGTCTTTCACCTGCCTCCAGCTACAGACCTGGCTGGAGACCTGGCTTGCAGCCTAGTTATGTGTCCTGACTGGGAATCGACACGATCTTAGCCAAAAGGTCAAGAAACGATCTGACTGGGAATCAAACCAGCAACTTTTGGGTTTGCAGGCTGGCGCCAATTCCACTGAGCCACCAGCCAGGGCCAAAAATTGTGTTTTGCAGGCCAGAGACTGTGGATCAGAGAAGGGAACCTGGGTCTCCTGACTTCTTGTTCAGGGCTCCCCACCTTTTCTGCTGCCTGTCCTGCTGAGGTGAATTCTGCTTCAATCAGTGGGGCTCCAATTCCCCATGGACCATTAGCTGCTGCCTGGGGACCATGGCCTGTGCCCTGCACTCTGTTTACCTGGTGGGCAGTTCTCCAACAGGTGGATAGTGAGGGCAGCAGGGCTAAAGGTGGGCCAGTTGTCATTGTCATCCAGGATGGTGATGAGCAGGTCAGCTGTGCCATTAAGTAGCCCGATGTCCTCAGCCAGCAGCAGCAGTTCCAGGAGGGGAGGTGAGAAGGCCTCCCGGTCAATGACAACACCTGCCTTCACTGTCACCACACCTGACATCCAGTGCCATCAGCCAGGGAGATGCAAAGGAAAAGGGGTACAGTGGGAAAAGAGGGCAAGAGCCAACCAGGAACATTGAAAGACCCGGCACAGTGTGTGCAAGAGATGAAAGAAAAGCAGAGAAAGCAACAAGTGACTTTCTTCCCCAAGGGCTCAACAACTGATACTTAGGGAGGTCCCCTAGGTGCCAGTTGCCTGTGACTGTCCCATCCCCAGGTGCCCTCTGCAGTTCTACAGAGTCCTGCCTGGGATGGGTGACCCAAGGTGGAGGATTGACCTGCTGTACTGAGAGGTGCTAGCATATTCCTCCTTGGTGGAATATACTGTCATCAAATTGGCCTGCTGCCTAGGACCAGGCTGATATAACATAGTCTCTGGGCAGTTCTGGGTCTGGTTTGAGGACAGAGCTTTGGCTGCTTCTGGCTGACTAGGGGCCTGAGTCTCTGGTCTGGCCATGGGGAGATGGAAGCTCTCTGTCTGGGCTGAGAGATTGTGCACTAGCAGTTTCCTTGTGTTGTCCCCCAAACCTCCTCCTTGGTCTCCTTACCTGGCCCCCAGGTGGCCCAATCCAGCTGCAAGACTGGAGCTCTGAGGAATGGGGTCCCCATAGAGCCCAGGTCCAGCACTGGGAAGAGAGATGGCCCTAGGCCTAGCAGCAGGCTCACTGCCACCCCAGCTGGAAGACGCAGAGCCAGGCTGGGAGCACTGGGGGCGCGCAGAGGCCTCACCTGTACTGTTGTCGATGTCAAAGAGGCCACTCTGGGCACCCAGCAGCTGGTAGGTGACCACAGCATAGATGTCCAGGTCCGCATCAAGGGCCAGGATGGGCCCATTGAGCACCGTGATGGGGGTCCCTGGGCCAGGGGGAGAGGGGTCACTGCAAGGCCAACCCAGCCCCCCTCTCCTCCCCCACCCCTTCCTGGTGAGCCATGGCTGACAATGAATGAGAAGGAGGGAGGTGAGGTGGACGGGGTGAGGAGGCCCTGGGCCAGGCTGCGGCAGCCTTGGCAGACTGACGCAGATGCCTGGGGAGCGGCCTCAAAGCCCTGCTGGGGAGAAAACACAACAGTGGTGAGCAAGCCCCTCCGGCCCGCCCGGAGCATGCCTGCCTTCCCAGCAGCCTTTGAGGCTGGCCACTCTGAGGAATGGTCTGGGGGCTCCCTCACATCCCTTCCCTATGTGTGGGCCCTATGAAGATATGCACATCCCTCCCAGCCTGCCCACAGGCATGTGTACGTATGCTTCCTACAGGTGTCTGACTGTACATGACTAGAAATCCACATGTGTGTATGGGACTCAGTGTTCATGGGGCCACAAGCACGGACATGGGAGCACTGGCAGGCCTGGGTGTCCCCTGGTTGTACACCTGCCTGCCTATGCTGGTGGGCACATACAGAGCTTCCTGTGTAGGCACCCACATGCCTATGTGTGTCTGTGCACATGTATAAGCCCACATGTATGCCTTGACATGAACTGGTGCCTGTGTGGGCATATACATTGGATGGGGCGATACCTAGCCAGAGACAGTGAGTCTCCCAGTTCGTCTCTTTCTGACTTAGATCCAAGCTTAGGGGGCTGGAGAGACTGGAGGAAGAGTGAGGGACTACTTTGGGAGACCATAAAAAGGAGCTTCTGCCTCTCTGAAGGAAGGTGAGAGTGGTCAGCGCATGTGTGTGGGGAAAGGGCTTTGCTGGTCTGTGCAGGGGCCGCCAGCCCCCACCTCTAACTACAGATGCTCCTGAAGCTTCCAGAGCCTTCAGGATGCTCTGTGCTCCTGGGCTGGAGGAACGGGCAGGCGGGCTTGCTCCCATTCTGGGGAGTCCTCACACTCAGCTGCCCCTCTGTGGGGGGAGGGTGGTGGGCTCAGATTATTCTGAGGACCAATGACCACTTCCGAGCAGATCTGCAGCCTCTTCGGTGGCTCCCTAAGAGGTCAGCATCCTGGGCCCAGCAGCCCTCCGAGCTGTTCTCCCTCCCGTCCACACCCTTTTGTACCCGCCAGCTCTGTGTTCGGCTACGTGGTGAGGCTGCCTCCCCAGCCAGGCCTCAGCTGGGCCCACCTCAGGCACAAGGTGGGTCCACAGGCATCGGGGACCCAGGTGACGCCTCACAGCAGCAGGAATTCTCAGGCGGGCCCAGCACCTACCAGCAGGAGAGTTCTCCATCACCTCTGCCTGGTAGGTGCTTTCTGTAAACAGGGGGTGGTTGTCATTCTCGTCCGCAAGAAAGATCAGCAGCAAGTCAAAATCCTGTGGGAGGCATGACAGGAGGGCAGGTTGTAGACCATATTCTAGTATGGATGAGAGAATGGCTGAGAGGTAGAGGGTCAGGACATGGAGGTGGGTGATTGAAAAACCCACACAAGTGGTCCCGAGGCCTGCGTTCCAGTCCCTGCTGTGCTAGCAGCTCACTGGGTGGCCTTAAGCAAATACATTCCCCTGCCTGGGCCTCAGTTTTCCAACCCAGAAAATGGGGGTCTTGGCTCCTTCACAGAGGTGTTGTGAAGTTCGTAGGAGGATGGGTGCGGACGGTATTTAATCATGGTCCATCTCATGGTAAGAAAGGACTGCAGGCAGGAAGATGAGTGTTGGGTTTCAGACATTCCAGGCCTGCCCCATGGCCCGTCGGATTCCCCCAAACTCTCACGGAGGGCTGCACTGGCTGCTCTGCAAAAACCAGTCATAGTTCTGACCTCTCAGAATCGCCACTGCAGAGGCAAGGCCTCTGACTATTTGAAAGGCCCAGAGGTGACTATTTGAAACTGCATGGCAAGTTAGCGGCAGGGTGGGGACTGGCCCCCAAGCCTCTTGATTCTCATACTCAGTGCCGCCGTGGCCCAAGGGGACCCAGGTCCTCCTAAGGCACAGGCAGAGAGGATGGGGAGTGAGTGGGAGAGAAAAGAAGGGGAGAGGAATGAGGGGAGGAAAGACAGGAGAGAGAGGCCAGTGGCTTAGGAGCACCTCCAACCTGAAGTCTCCTTTGCCTATACAGATGGGGAAACTGAGGCCCAGAAAGGGTAGCGTATTGGCTGAGACGTGCAACTGGTCAGAAGCAGAGCTGAAAAACCAGACCCCGCGATGCTTGGTCAGGGTCCTGCCCCAGACCTATGGGCCGGGAATAGAGGGCTGGACCCTACCCCAAAAAGGACCATTTGCTTGCAACACTTACCTCTTCTTAGTAAAGAGAAAAAACTTGTTTGGCTTTTGATGGGAAAGCCACCCTTTCAGGGAAAATGCAACCCTTTCAGAATCCCAGCCTTGTGTTTGTGAGTGCATGCAGGCCACAGGCACGCATAGCTGTGGTGTGTGCCCTTGTGCCAGTGGTCTGAAGGGAAAAGAGGAGAGCTGAGCTCACTGTTTGCAATGTGCCAAGCCCTGTGCTGAGGACTTGACAGATATTGGCTCCTTCAAGTCCTCTCCACCACTTTGGGGTAGGTGTGGTCTTCAGTTTGCAGGAGAAAAGAAAATGGAGGCCGGGAGAAACTGGCTGAAGTCACACACCCACTGACAGCTTGAACTGGGATTTGAATCCAGTACTTGCTCGTTCCAAGGCCTGTGAATCAAACCCCTGGCCAGGCCGCCTGCGTGTCTCTAGACCTAGCCCTGCTTCTCCCACCTGTGCCCTGTGCCCTCAGGCTTACCTTCCTGGCTATGCGTGGGTTCTCCGGGTTGTCCTTCACAGAAATGGTCAGCTTGTACTCCGGGATCCGCTCACGGTCCAGGGGCCGGTTCACAGTGACGATCCCTGTCTGGGATGTGGAGGGGTGGTGAGCTGAGCAGTGACAGACCTGTTCCCTGCTTTGGGCTCTGGCCCACAGATGCGCAACTGTCCTGCCTGCAGCTTTAGGGGTGGCTGTGAATTCCCTCCCTAAACCACTAAAAATATGGTCTATAAGCCCAAAATGGGCCGACAAGGGCTGGCCAGAGCGAGAGGGGTCCACCAATGTCCAGATGTTGCTGTCTCAAGGGGATGGGTCCTCTGAGGACTCCATGGTGGCAGCAGATGGTGACACACCAAGGTGTCCAGTGAAGACATCTTGGGACAAGTGGTATTGAGGTTCTAGCTCCATGTTTTGTTTTGTTGCTCCATATTTTCACAGGACAAGTCTTGGGCATGACAAGGACCCCAGAGATGGCTCAGCTGGGAATCTAAGATTCCAGGCTTCCCCCAGAATCCCGGTGGAGGAAGGAGGCCTGAGGAGATCATGGACGCAGGAGACCAGAAAGGGGCGTAGAACAGCTTCCAGGGCAGGGTCCTCTCTTTTAGAAACCCCCCCGTGGATGCCCCTGGATCAGTTCCAGCCCTACCGTGGCATTGATGGAGAAGGCCCGCTCCCGGTTGCCTGCAGTGATGTTAAAGGTGAGGAGTGCGTTGCACCCGCTGTCTGCGTCACTGGCCAGGATGTGGGCAACAAAGCTGGAGACGGGGCTGTTCTCACTGATGGTGACGTTCATGGGGAGGTTCAGCAGCACAGGGTCATTGTCATTGATGTCCAGCACCCGAATCCCCACCAGCATCTGGGGCATGTCAGGGGAGGTGAAGGGGAAGGTAAGGAGAAAAGGCGGTGTTGTGGGGACAGAGAAGAGAGAGAAGGAAGAAAAAGTGATGGTGGACATGGTAGCCAAGGGGAGGTGGTAAGTGAGGCCAGGCAGGATGGCAAAGGGGTGGCAGTTGAAGGAGGAAGATGCAGTGGATCATGGAGGAGATAGAAAAAGAGAAAGAAGAAAATGATCATGAAAAAGGCAAGAAGCTGAAAGTGAGGCTAAGAGGGAAACAGAAGGTGAAGAGGCAGAGGTGGTGCAGAGGTGAGCTGGAAATGGCAGAGTGACAGTAGAGGCCCACTCGCAAGGCAGTTTCCCCAGGATGCTGCTGTGGGGGGACAGTTTTAAGTGGCTGTGGCTGCCAGGCCCCAGGTCCAGCCTCCATGGGTGAGCCCCAGGATGAACTCATAAGTCTATTAGGGGCCCTGAGGTCCTGGACTGGCTCCTGAACAGCTTGTGGCCTCTCTGGGCTTGGAGGTGCTAGTGTTTACAGGAGTCTCTATGGAGAGTTCAGGGGGCAGCAAGGGAAAGCAGGTAGAATGGGGCCCCCAGGCTCACCGTGGAACTGAGTGGGGGTACCCCCCTGTCACGAGCACAGATGGTCAGGTTATAGAAAGCAATGGCTTCCCGGTCCAGTTCCACATCCTTCCGGACACGCAGCACACCTTCCACAGGAGAGATCAGAAACTCCCCTGGGTGCCACCCAGGAGAGGCTGGGGTTAGCTGGGAGTGGCCAAGAGTGGTGGAGAGCCCAGGCCTCTTTCATCAGAAAGAGCCTTACTTGCCAGGGGTCGGGGACAGCTGGCATGTGGGTCCTCCCATGCCCCCAGTTTCAGATCCTCATGGGACCTGCCAATGTCTGAGAAGTGCAGGGGGAAGGGGAACAGATAACTACTGGATGAAGGTGGGCCTGGGCCTGCTCATGCCCTGATGGACCTGAGATACCAGGCCAGTTTCCTTCCCTGGTTCATGGGCAGGCCAGGGACTGATCCTGAGTAAGAGGGTCACATTGAAAAAGTGGGATTCAGTTAAGTTGCAGGTTACAAAATCAACATGCAAAACCCTGTTGTGTTTCTATACACTAATGATGAGCTATCAAAAACAGAAGTTAAGAAAACAATCACATTTACAATTGCATAAAGAAGAATAAAATACCTATGAAAAAATTTAACCAAGGAGGTGAAAGGCCTCTACCTTGAAAACTATAAGACATAATGAAAGAAATTGAAGACACAGGTCCCGGCCAAGTAGCTCAGTTGGTTAGAGCATCAAACCAATACACCAAAGTTGTGGGTTTGATCCCTGAACAGGACACATACAAGAATCAACCAATGAATGACAAATAAATGAAACTATAAATTGATAATTCTCTCTCTCTCTCTCCAAAAATTAATAAAAAATTATTAAAAAATACATTGAAGATACAAATGAATGAAAGATCCCATGCTTATGGATAAGGAGAATTCACATTGTTAAAATGTCTCTATTATTCAAAGCAATTTACAGATTTAATATAATCCCTATAAAGTTCCAGTGGCACTTTTTAAAAATATTTTTTATTTTGTTATTTTTTCAAGATTTTATTTATTATTTTTAGAGAGAGGCAGAGAGGGAGAGAAACATCAATGTATGATTGCCTTTCACCTGCCTCCAGCCACGGACCTGGCTGGAGACCTGGCTTGCAACCTCATTATGTGCCCTGGCTGGGGCATCAAATCAGCAACCTTTGGGTTTGCAGGCTGGCGCCTTATCCACTGTGCCACCAGCCAGGGGTCTAATGGTATTTTTCACAGAAATAGAATAGACAACCCTAAAATTTGTATGGAACAATGAAAGACTCCAAATAGCCAAAATAATCTTGAGAAAGAAGAACAAAGCTGGATGTATCATGTCACTAATTTCAAACTATATTACAAAGCTATAGTAATCAAACAGCATGTTTTATTTTGTTTTTTGTTTTTTGTTTTTTGTTTTTGCATAAAACCAGACAGATCAATGGAACTGAACAGAAAGCCCAGAAATAATTTCACACATATATGGCCAATTAATTTATCACAAAGGAACAAGAATATACAAAGAAGAAAGAATAAATGGTGCTGGGAAAACAGGACAAGAATCTTGCACAATACACAAAAATTTACTCAAAATGGATTAAAGACTTGAAAGTAAGACCTGAAACCATAAAACTAGAAGAAAAAAGGTGGTAAGCTCCTTGATATCAGTCTTGGCCAATGAATTTTTGGATTTGGTACAAAACAAACAAACAAACAAAAACCCCAAAGGCAAAAATGAACAAGTGGGACTCCAAACAGCAACGGAAGCCAATCATCGAAATGAGAAGCTAATCTACTGAGAGAAAATATTTGCAAATCATATAGCTGATAAAAGGGTTAATATTAAAAAAATATAAATAAGTTCTACAATACAACAGCAAAAATAAAATAAAAATAGGGGGACAGAGGGGAGCAAAAAGGGGATGGATGTAATACAACAACAATAAAATTAAAATAAAATAAAATAAAATAAAATAAAAATAAATACATAAATGGAAAATAAAACCGGAGTCCAGAGGAGGGTGATGGCTTAAGTTCTTCTAGCAAGTTAGTGACAGATCAGGATTCCAGCTCAGGGCCCTGTCTGAGCCCCATGGGAGTTGTGGTCTTCCCAGACCACACACTCAGAACTGAACAGGGTAGGAGGTGTGGGAGGGAGGGGTGAGAACAGGGAGCTGGTAGAGGAGAAGAGCAGAGGGGCAGGAAGTCAGGGGAGCAAGTGAGAGCCCATCTGGATAGAAGGGAGGGAAGGCAAGTCAGGGAGGTGGGGAGAGTGTGAGGAAGAAGAGGTACCTGTATTTCCACCCCCCCACCCCACCCCCCGGGAACTGGGAATAGGGAGAAAAGTACTTCCTTCAGTGTCCTTTTAAACACCAGGGGGAAAGGCCCAGAGTGGGGAACTGACTGCTTAGAAGATACAGCATAGGAGGGCACAGCAAGGACAAAGGCCCAAGCTCTCCAACAATTTTCTCTGCCTGTCCCTTCACATCCTGCCTCACCATTCCCTGCCCTCAGCTCATATTACTCTGATTTAAAAAAAACAGCTCCTTCAAGGCTCACCTGCAGCTGGGATTTCCCACTGCCCCTCTGTTCCCAGCAGCCCCACAGATTGCCTGAAGCAGAATTCCTAAGCCTGAGACTGCAAGGTCTCCAAAGAACTGAGGATTCCTTTTCTAGGGATTTCCTGGTCCTGTCTCAGCTGCTGGACATGTGTAAGCAGGTGGCCCCTGACCTCTCTCAAAAGCCAGCCTCCCCCCTTGAAAGAAGGAGAGGAGAGGTTCTAAAGGCCCAGGAGAGTAGGCCTGAGGCTCTGAGGGCTGGGCCAAGGCTAGATTCCTAAGAAGCCAGCTCAGTGGGGGAAGTGAATAGGCTAAAGGCCTCCACACAGTAAATTATTCTCCTTAGCAGCTTGCCCTGGGGCCTCAACTCCCTACCATTCCACTCCTTCTGGAGAGAAGGGGTTAAAAGCAGAGCTTTCCATCTAGTTATATAGGCCTGCACACTGATTTCACTCATTTGTACCCCTGGCCATGTTACTGAGTCCTGCCTTGATGTTCTCATCTGAAAAATGGGTTAATAAAGAGGTACCACTGCAGGGCTATGCTGGTGTTGGACAAGGCCTATTGCACCTTGTGTGAGCTAGACCAATAGTTGCTCTTGGCATCATTAAGGACTGGGGGCTTCCAGGGAGGATGAGGATGTAAGAAAGGGGTCCAAGGAATGGTTCTGATCAGAGCGGTAGATGAGAAGAAGGTTGGGGTTGGCAAGAGAGGCTCCAGTGGACATGGCCTGTCCCCCAGCTGTCTTTCTCCTCACACTTTAGTGGGGCTTGCATGAGCCTGTCATCCGCAATGTCGCCCCACCCACAGGAGCACCTTCTGGGCTCAGGCTGCAATGGTGGGAAAGTGACCTTGAAAGTGAATAGCCCGAGGCATGTCCCTTCATCCCTGGTGTGTCACCAAATCAGTGCTCCATGGAAAACAGCTCTGATGTGTAGCATTTATCAATTTTTTGAATTAGCACCATGGTGTCACTGAATCTGGAGGTGGAAAGAGACGTGGGGAGTGGATATCATGACTCCATGAGCCTCTCCGGCACACCACTGTCACCGCGTATCTGTTCTGACTCCGGGACAGAGCTTGGCGATCCTGAAGTTATTAGTGGGTTCTGAATGGCTGGGTCAGCCCAGACACAGTCCCAAGCCTCTCTCACTCCTCTAGTGACCTGCCTCTCAATCTCCTGGGACACCCAAATTCCTAAGGCTGATCCCGATCACACATCTGGATTTAACCCCAGAGGTTTTGCTCATGAGTCCAAGGGCCCATGGCATGGAGCAGCCCATAGTTTTCTGGGGCACAGATGTGCTCTGCACCCCAAAGATGGGGATGTTGAAGGCCTTCCTGGCAGGGGGCTTGGCTGCCCGCCCAGCACCCACCTCCCAATCAGGCTTTGGCATCCTCTTGGACAGGAGCAAGACCCCCATAAAATTGTAAAACCTCTCTTGTCTGTTAAAATAGCAGAAGAGAAAGACCCTTGCTCAATCCTCGGACAGAAAGAAGATTCTGGGGACATGAAAAGGTGACATGGCAAAACGGAGTGACACACCACCAGCTCTGGACAGCAGGGCTCCAGGCATGGCCTGATAGAGCGATTTTGTCTCTTTGCCTCTTAATTCGCAAATTTGTTCCAGGTTCTTAGTCCAGCCTCGGAGCTCTCCTCTGTCTGCTTCCTCGGTGTCAGCCCAGACTTCTCTCCTGAGCTGGCCCGTGTAGCCAGTCCCTCCCCGACACCTCAGTCTTGCCTCGCCCTTCCCCCACTCCCGCTCAGCTCCCACCTTTGTCCTCCCATCACTTCGTGGCTATGCCCCCTCCCCAGCTGCTCAGGCCAAAACGTGGTGACATCCTTGGCTTTCTCTCCCATCCCTCATCCTGTCGTCAGCGCATCCTGTTGGCTCCACCTGTGACAGGGCTGACCACCTCTCACCACAGCGGTGCCACCGCTCTAGCCTCACCTCCAGGCTGAGTGGCTGCAACAGGTTCCACTCATCTCCCTGCTCCCATTCCTTAACTCAGTGGTCCTGTTAAAATCTAAGGCAAACTGTGTCCCTCTTCTGCTCAGAGCCCTCCTGAATGGTTCCCACATTGCTTGGAGCAAAAGACGAGTTCTGATAATAGCTTGCAGGGCCCAGCATCTGGCCCACCACATCTGTGGTCTCATCTCTTCCTACATGGCCCCTTGCTCCACTTCATGTTAGCCACAGGGCCTTTCTGCTAGCTGCCCAGCACGTTCCAACCTCAGGGCCTTTGCAGTTGCTGTTGTCTCTGCCGGGATGCTGTTCCCCAGGTGCCCACATCACTCACTCCTCACTTTCTTCAGGTCTTTGCTCAGCTGTCACCTCCTTGGTCAGGTCTTTCTCGAGCATCCTAACCACACTGCAGTTTTCACTCTGGCACTCCCCACCTCCCAACTTCGTATTTCCCTACAGCTCTTGTTACCTACCGATATACTAAGTCATCCACACAACCAGTTATGCCCACCGCCTGTGTCCTCAAACTGGAAAACATGTGTAAGGGCACAGATTTGCACATTTTGTACTGTTCTGTATCCGCAGCCCCTGGAATATGATTGGTATATGGTAGGTGTTCAATAACTATCAAATGATCAATTAAAAATCAGGATGTTTTACAAAGATTTAAAGTTTCACAATGTTCCAGTTTTTCTTTTAAAAATAGGAAGGCCTGGTACCCAGGCCTTAAAAATGGGAAGTCATGGCTACAATTGGCAGGAGCTGGGCTGTGGCCACCACAGCCCCCACTACTCCCTATTCTCTTGCCTAGACCCCTTCTCCCATGTATGTTCCCTACGTAAGCCCAGTAGGCCTTTGCGTTTGGGGTTCCTGCTCTATGGAAGTGAGTGAAAGCTGATTTGAGAGAACTTCCTCTGGCTGCAAACCCTGTTCTTCAACTGAGGAGAACAGCCAAGGTAGCTGTGAAGGCTACGGATGGGTGAGGATGGGGTGTGCAGATATCCCGGTGCTGAAGGTGTGTATTTAGTGGTCCTGAGGGTTTGGGGCAAGGATGCCCATCCTTCCTCTACCCTGGAGCCTTTCTTCTGGGTACGCCATAGGGGAATTTTCTACTGGATTCTCAAAGGGGCCTGTGACCCTCCAAGGCTACCAGTCTCTGTTCCCAGATTTCAGAATGTTCTCCCCCTATCATGTGAGAAGGTTATTTCCATCACTTTCTACATGGGGAAACTGGGGCCCAGAGAGGGCAAGATCATACAGAGGTGAGGCTCACTGCCTGGAGGCCTCTTTTCTCATTCTGCCCCTTAATGAAAGTGGGGGACTGGGGGTCACGAGGTCCTCAGATTATGCTGCCCCTGCTGCCCAGCTCAGGCCCCACTCACCCAGAGGGTCTCCGTCCACGATGCTGTACTCCACCTGCCCGTTGGGGCCTGAGTCCTGGTCATAGGCCAGGAAGGTCCACACTCTAGGCCCAGGCTGGCCCTCAGTAACATCAAATGGCCCCTCATAGTCTCGGGGGAAGGTGGGCACATTGTCGTTGATGTCATTCACGTTCACAAGCACCTGAGATGGTGGAGAAGCTTAGCTGGGGCTGCAGCCCAGACAGTCCTATACTGGGCCCAGATTCCAACATTTGGAAATTGGACCCAATAATCCTGCCTCATGAGGCTGGTGCAAGAATCATATGAAACAATGGCTGTAGGGGGTAGCCTTTGAGCTACACGTCAATGAGTTATGATGATTGTTGAAGCCTTTATACGGGCTTATTCGTATTTTTTATAATATTGCTCTGAAATTCTATGTATTGCTATACTCTGGTCTCACTGGCTCCTCCCACACTCTGCAATAGTTTTGATTATCCCTTTTTTCACAGAGAAAGAAAGTGAAACTCAGGCTGGTTAAGTGACTTGCCCAGAGTCACACAGCAAGGAAGTAAAAGGTCAGAGACATGAACTCTGCTGCTTTGGTCAGAGTTTGTACTCTTCCCACAAAGGGGAGAGAGGCAGGTGTCATCATTTATCTGATAGATATAATCACACAGAGAGGTTCATTAACTTCCTCAAAGTCACTTAGCAAGTTTGGGTGAATTGCTGAGACCAGGACAGGGCTCAGGGATTTAAGTGTTTCCCTGGATAATCATTTCCTACCCCTCTTCCACATTCGAGTGGTCTGGGCTCTATCATCCCCGAATCCCCAAGCTGGGGCTGTATCCCACCCACCCACCTACCGTGGTGGTGGAGGTGAGGCGGTGGGACAAGATGGGGCACTGGTCTGTGGCTGTGACGATCAGGGTGTAGCGGCCACGGCTGATCTCGTAGTCCAGCTCCTTGACAGCAGTAATGATGCCCTGGGGGATACAGAGAGGGAACAAGGGTGGGTCAATGGGAGGGGTCTGGGCCATGCTGGGGATCAGCTCCTTCACAAGGCACCCTCTGACCACCCCAGCAAGTAGGCCCTCACATCCTGTCCACGCAGGGGAGCCCTGGTTGCCACCCCACCCACGGCTTTCACTCCCCCATACTGGCTGCATCCCCTTCCCATTTCCTCCTAGACTCCGACTTTGTTATGGCCCCACCCCCGTGATGTCACTGAGCTCCTCTCCTCTCAGACCCTGCCCTCAGCTGCTGACCGTATGTCTGTTGATGTGGAAAGTGTTGATGATGTTGCCGGCGACGATGGCATACGTCACTGTGCCGTTGGGCCCCTCATCCAGGTCTAGCGCCTGGATGGTGACGAGGCTGGTGTTGATGGTGTCTGGGCCCTCATCCAGTGAGATCTCGTAGTGAGGCTGCTGGAACACGGGTGCGTTATCGTTCTCGTCCACGATGGTCACATAGACATGAGTGGTGGCCTGTGGAGAAGAACATGGTCGGGTTCTTTGGTCAACTGGCTGCAGAGGCTGAGGAGGAGCCAGCTGGATATTCTTCCAGGCTGAAGTCATTCAGCGCGAATCAGCATGGCGATGGAAAGTGGGTAGGGTGAGAGGGAGGGAAGTCGCAGGCTGACCAAGGTGGCAATCCCAGTTGCGTCACCAAAAGCTACCGAGGTTGCTGCTTAGGTCCAAGATGGCACTTGCACCACCACTTCTCTATGCCCATGGCAGATTGATCATTAATCAATCATGGTGCTGCTGAGGCCAGATGTCACCTCAGGGTCCTCATCAGCCTGGGGACCTAGTGATTAAAATTGGCTTAAGTTTGCTTGGGCCAGGGCCTTCCTGACCCTAGGCCTCCATCCATATTACAAAAAGCACAGATGGGATGTAGTCAACCCTATTGTTCATGTGACTGCAAGAAATACCTATTTTTCAGCATTTTAAAGAAGGAAGACATTGGATTTGGGGCAATTTCATGGGCAACATTTGTTGAGCTACGAAAAACAAAGCCCACAGAACATGCCTCATTGTAAGAACCGTTTCTGCAACACGCTCTCGATTGGCCATTTTGGGCTGATGCTTGGCCCTTGGACCACACGTGGCATTTAGACAAGTGGAAGTCAGCGATCAGCATCATGGAGAAATGACTGACACAGCACTTCACAAGAAGAGTAGATAGATAGGTGGAAGATAGAAGTTAGCCATGTGCTGGCATTCCGTTTGTCACCCCATCTCCACTCCATTCTCTGCTTCTCCACCGGGAAGGATGTCCCCTGTGGACTGCCTCACCTGGGCTTGCTTGCCATCTGGTTTCAGATGGATTTGGCCAATGGGAGGACCTGGCCGAAAATGAGGGGAGGGAGGGGAGGGAGTCAGGGTGTTTACTCCCCACTCCCTCCTTTCCTAACTGTAGTTCTGCTGATGGCTGCGTTTCTCCTCTGGGTGGCCCCTTTCACAGCTCCAGCTCTCCCTGGGCTTGTCACCGCTCCTCCTCCTCTTGTCCTGCTGGATACTGAGCAGTAGTGGCTGCTTGCAGTTTTGAGTGTGAGGGTGCTTCACCAGCTCTTGATAAGCAGGCCTTCCTTTAAACTATCTTCAGTGGAGCCCTGAGCGTGCCATCTCTTTACTGCCAGGACCCTGACTAAGACAAACCATTCTGTCAGCACAAGAGCACCACCTTGCAGGAAAGGGGCCAGGTTCCAGCCTCACTCATCTATGGGGCAGTAGTGCCGACATTCTCCCACTTGCCCAGATTCCCAGAAGTGGGTCTAACAATCCGGCAGCCTGCAGGGGCTGCGATGGGGCTTTCTAATGGAGCTGCCTCATGGGATTTCTTCTTTCTGAGACCAGGCCCTCTCAGCTGAGCTCTTCCTGCCCTGGCATGGAGGAAACAGTGCTTGAGGTTTCTGGATCATGCCCACACCTTGGGCAATGCCTGTGTTTCACCCTGCTGCAAACCGAAGAAGCTCAGCTGGTGGAAGTATGCTGGAGAGGAAGGAAGTGAAGGAGAGCGTTACCGGCAGGCTCAGGTGTTTTAGCCCACTGGGGAAGGGCTTGACAAGGCAGTGAGACCCTCCCCCTAATTCCAGGCTTTGGGCACCTCACTTCTGGGCCTTGGGGCAGAAGGAGTCTGGTTTCAAGTGTGGTTTGGGTAAGGCCAGCGCAGGAAGAAATAGAGGTTTGGGGCAAAGGTGGGACAGGTACTCCAGGGTCTCATGCTTGAGGGACCCCACCTCTGCTAGAACGTGGCCAGGGTAAGAAGAGGGCCTAGTACCCACCCAATTTCAACTGGCTTTCTACCTTCTCTGGGTGAAACAGCTCACACTCTGCCAGCAGGAGGGGCCTTGGGCTGCCTCCTGAAGTGGGGTCATAAGATCAGGCTCATGATCAAGGACCTTGGCTGTTTCTGGGGCTCCCACTCCAGGGGGCATCCCTGGGTTCAGGGGCACTGGGCCTGCACAAGGTCACCTAGTAATAGCAGGACACCCACCCTTCCTCTGTTGTAGCCTTTCCTGCCTCAGGAGTGAAGGCTAAGAGCTCGCAGAGAGCCTCTGACTTGGATCGGGGCACCCAGACTCCCTGGCTGCCCTTGAGTCACCCTATCACGATTCCTGACCCCGATGGACTCTGGCTGTCCTCTGTCCTTCAGCCTGGGGGTTGCTTGTGAGCTCAAGATCCCTAATGGAACAGCAACGCTCCTGGAAGCTTCAGCCGGGCTGGGGCAAAACTGATAGAGTGGCTGTGCCTTCCGTCTCTTCCAATCCCTGGCCCTAGCCACTGTCACCTCCACCCCTCTATTTAGGAAATCACTTACTCACTCTTCAGTTTTCCCATTCAGACAAGGTTGCATTAAACACCTTCTCCATGCCCGGTTTTGTGCCAGGGACTCAGGAACATCAAGGAGAAGACTTCATCTCCAAAAGCTCATGGTTTAGCTCAGAAGGGCAGATGAGCTCAGATGGGATGAACTGGTTGGTAACCCCAGGCCTGGTGTGATAGCTAAAGGGGTGCGGCTGTAGACTGGAGAGGGGACCCTCAGGGGAAATCCAGAGCTCGTTGTGAAGGGGAAGGACTTGAGTTGAGTCCTGAGGGATGAGAAGAATTTAGAGGAGAGGACAGAGACATCACCAGTGGTGCCAGTGTGCTGAATGGGGCGCAAGAGTGGGGCACTAGTGGTGGTGGTGGGGGGGTGAGTGCCCTAAGGCTGTCCAGGCAGGGGGAGTGCCATGGGGCAAAGTGGGAAGGGAAGCTGGGGCTTGAGGAGAGAGGAGCACTGATGATTTCCTATGGGACACACTGCCAGGTGTTGCTTACACACCTATACGTGCCCTAGTGTAGGGATGTTGTGTACTCTACCTGCACCACATCTGCATGAGGTGTGTGTGCACGCAAGGGTGCTGCAGGCTCTGGAATCTACAGCCAAGTCTGCTCAAAAGTTAGATTTTTTCCAGTCACTCATTCTACAACTGGGGGTGCCTACCATGTACCAGGTCTTGGGCTGGGCTGGAGGATGCAGGGTACAAGCCCCTGGCCCCAGACAAGCCAAAGGCTGGTGGGTAACAGCAGATACAATCCGTGATGATGATGCTAAATTGCACATAGATATACTTCTCAGGTTGTGCAACAATAGGAACGCTCCGCAAGGAGGAAGGGGGAGAGTAGAAAAAGCTTTCAAGTGAAGGCTGAGTGGAGCTGACTCACTGGAATAAGGGATGGCTCACTCCCCTGTGGTGCAAGTCAGCGGAAGCCCCTCCCGCGGCCTTTGGGGGCAGTGCCCGCCATGGCCCCCTGGGGGCGCTGCGGGGCGGGGGAGCGGAGCGGGCGGCTCTCCCCGAGGCGCGGCGCTCGCTGCTTTCACTCGCTGGCGCTCCTGCACTCATTCCGCTGCTCGCCTCACTCCAGTCGCTCGCGGGAGGTTTCCTACGCTGCCGCCTGCGTCTGCTCCCTGCTACCAAGACTTCCCACTTCGTGCCCTAGTCCACAGCTCCGTTTCTGCCCCCGACGCGCTCCGCCCAGCCCGAAGGAGACATGGGCTCTTCCCCAGTCCCAGAGGCCGGCAGCCCGTGCTGGGGGCCTGTGCTGCTCGCTCTCTTTTTGGCTGCCTCCCAAGGTAAGTTGGACAGAGCCAGGGCACTGGGGCAGAACGTGGGGCGAGCACAGTGGGTGGGGTGGGCTGGGGGGTTCGCAGGCCGGATGGGGCACTCTGGGAGCCCCCTTCAGCCCGCTGTGCAGCCCACCCCGGCAGAGGCTGCTGGGACCGCTTGGCAGGCGGCGGCAGCGACTCCGACAAGTGCCCTGGCTGGGAGGTGGGCACATCTCTATGCTGTGACAGCTGCCCGAGCAGCTGCCTACCCAACCTTTTCGTCCCCTGCCCAGAGAGCCCAGGGCGACAGAGAGTAGCTTCTGCAGAACAGCAGGTGGACCCTGTGAAGGCGGCCCCCGTGTGTGCTAGTGGCTACCGCTGGCTTTTCCTTTCTTAAAGGTTTTCTTTACTTCTAGAGAGGAGAAGGGAGGGAGAAAGAGAGGAAGAGAAACATCAATCAGCTGCCTCTCGTACACCCACTGCCCTAATCCGGGCACCTGGCCTGCACCCCAGGCACGTTCCCTGAGAAAAATCAAACTGGTGACCTTTCAGTTTGTGGCACCACACTGAGCCACACCAGGCAGGGCACCGCGGGCTTTTGACACCTGTTGCACTCCCTGCGCCTCCCACCTCAGGGTCCTAGGATCTCCCTGGGTGAAGGGGGTGTGGTACACTCAGCCTGTGTCCTGTCCCCTGCTGACACTTGTTTCAGCCCTGCTGGTGCATCCCCAGACATGGGTGCCCACCTTCTTATCCTGAGGGTCTGATGACTGAGAATTGAGTGGTCAGATGACTCCTGGCGACCTACAATAGCTGAGCTCAGGGACCTATGTGGGGCACAGGGGAGGTTGTGGGACACTTTCCCAGCTTGGCCACAAGTGCCTTCTGGGTCTTTGGAAAACTTATGGCATCTTTCTGGCCTTGGTTTCCTCAGCTCCAAAAGTGGAAGCCCTACACAAGGAGATGCCGCTTTCCTTTTTCAAAGTCCAAGCAGTTACAACTGCAGGTGGTATCCTGACCAGGACACAGGAGCTCTTACTAGCCATAGCCTGGCCTCTGGTTCTTGCCTTCCCAGAACTGAAGAGGCTGGATCTCCAGGGAGGAGGGCCTGGCAGGCACCCTGTGGAACTAAGCTTCATGGGGAGGGCCCAGGGAAAGTGTGAGTAATGTAAGGAGTCAGAGGAAGGCAGAGGGGGCGGGTGGGGAGCTTGGCATGGGACCCAGTGGGTGGGTCCAAAGGAGTGAAGATACAGAGGGGAAGAAAGGGCAAGAGACAGAAGAGGAGGCAAAGAGAACCTGGAAAACACCTCAGAAGCCAGTGGGTACCTGCAGGCAGCATGATATCTCAGTACTTGGATGCTGGCCTGGGCCTCTGATAAGGAAGAGGGATCCCACAAAGCTGCCTAAACTCTAGCCTGGGTACTCCATCCCAGGGAGGCAGCTGGTGCCGGGTGCAGTCTTGGCACCAAAGCCATGGCTCATGTCAGGACATGGCTTCCAGAAGAGACAGGGGACAGTGGCAGGAAGGAAGAAGGTCCTTGCTCCACCTGCCCTGCCCCTTCCTGTGCAAGTGACCTTGAGAGGCCCTTCTGTTTTCTTACCCTTCTCCAGCCCCCGCCCCCCGGCTGGCCTCTTCTCTGTTCAGCACACCCTATTTGGGGAACCAAGTTCTAGAGAATTAGGGTTTAGGGACCCAGCTTGCAGAGCAGCCAGGAGCAGAAAGGCTCTATTTTGTCTACATAGCCAGGGCCCTTCCCCCGAGAGGCCTTGACTATTCAATTGTCCTGGGCCCAGCTCAGGGACGTAGTTAGAGCTCAAAGCAACTTTCCATGGCAAGAAGTCTCTTAGTTTTGAACTACTCCAAGCCTCAGCATTCTGAACTGTATCATGGGCATACTAATAAATATTTATCCTTCTGCCTAGTACAGTGCACAGGGTAATGCCAGATTGGAGGCCTGGTGGCAGGCGAGGTCCAGAACATCTGGGAGTTGGAACGACCTTGGCCAGCCAGCCAAGATGCTAGGTTGCCCAGGGCCGGATTGTTCAAGGCAAAGTCTTTATGTCTGGGAAGGTCAGATGTAGGTAGCTGGTGTGCAGCCTGTCCTCTAGCTCTGCAGCTGGGCCGTCACCCAGGAAAACGGTGGTGGTGAGCATGGTGCTCAGGAATCCAGGAAAAGTTGAAGGTACCTCTTTCCTGCATCTGGCTCAGGATGACATGGGTAGAAGGAAGCACCTAGGGAGCCAAGACCCAGGAGATCCAAAAAGAGGCTGAGCCTCTCCTTCGCCATAGGCATTTCTAGGACCTAAGGAAGTCATTAGCCTTGTCATGTCCTCAAAGGCTGACCTAGGAGTTCCAGACTCTGGGACTAGCACATGGAGGTGCACTGGAGCCAGGGAGGAGAGACTCCCCCTTCCCCTTTGGAGTAAACAGAACTGCAGAGCCTTGTTGAGCAACCCCGTGGCACAAGCCCCTGATGCAGCAGTGGTCAGTGTGCTTAGGAAATCTACAACCCTCTTCCCAGACACCAGCCCATGGACATCCACTCAATGCCAGGGGCATCCAGCAATACTGGGGAGCCCTTCTTTGAGCTGGGCTGGCTGCTCCTGGTTCTGCCCAAAGAGAGGAAATGTTCCCTGCTGGGACCTGACCTCCCTAGGAGAGGTAGGGGATGCACTTGCTGGGAAGTGGAGAGAAGCCCCCTTCCTGTAGGTACACACACCAGGCCTACTGGCAGTGACCCTTCAACCAGCACTGACAGCTTCATATACTGAGCTTGAAGTCCTAGGTTTTAGGCTGACTTCATCCAGGAGCAGTCTGGCCTCACCAGGGGAGGGTGCAGCTTCTGATGGACACTCGGATCCCCTTAGCTGCCTGGGCATGCCCATTGGCACCCTGTGTGGGAGAAAGCAACAAAGCAAGGGACCTGGAGTATGTACTGTGCATTCCAGGGCTTGCCTTACAGCTCGACTCCTCAACAGTTTGGCTTTGGGAGTCAGTTAGACAGAGGTTCAAATCCCAAGATGCTCTGTGACTTTGGACAAGTTACTCAGCATCTCTTACGCAAGTTCCTGCAGCTCTCCAATGGGGGTGGTGATAGTACCTCCCTCAGAAGGCTGCTGTGCCAAGCCAGTGCACAGACACTTGACACAGGACCTGGCACCTGCTGAATTCTGTGTAGTATTATGCTGTTCTTTGGCTTCCAGAGGCTACGTGCTATTGGCTTTGCATCTGAACCCCCTGCTGCTTACTGGACCCCTCAGAGGGCCCAGGGCTTGGTTTCACTGGGACTGGACCCTGCAGAATCCTGGAGGTCTAAAGGGTGCACAGGCTGAGTCTTAGCTACCTGCAGCACCTATAGGCACTTAGAGTTTGAAATGTCTCTGGAGGTGAGGTGCCTGTGGACTCTCCTCCTAAAGTTCCTCAGAGATGGGGAGTTTCTTCCCTTCTTTTTAAACCCTCAATCAAGGATATATATTTTTTTCAAGATGTTATTTATTATTTTTAGAGAGGTGGGAAGGGAGAGAGGCAGAGAGGGAGAGAGACATCAATGTATGGTTGCCTTTCACCTGCCTCCAGCCATGGACCTGGCTGGAGACCTGGCTCGCAACCTGGTTATGTGCCCTGGCTGGGAATTGAACCAGCAGCCTTTGGGTTCACAGGCTGGTGCCTTATCCACTGTGCCACCAGCCAGGGCCCTCGAGGATATTTTTATTGATTTTTAGAGAGAGAGGGACAGAGGAAGAGCAGAGAGAGAGAAAGGGGGTGGGGGAGACATCGATTGGTTGCCTCCTATACATGTCTTGACCAGGGAGATTGAACCTGCAACCTTTTGATGTATGGGATGATGCTCCAACCAACTGAGCTACTGGCCAGGGTCAAGATGGGGACTTTTC
Source organism: Noctilio leporinus (assembly GCA_004026585.1). NCBI lineage: Eukaryota > Metazoa > Chordata > Mammalia > Chiroptera > Noctilionidae > Noctilio > Noctilio leporinus. Next base: position 95,344 of record PVIW01003662.1, read on the forward strand.
AACTCGAAGGCAAGTGGGGCTCAGGGTTGGCTTGACTCAGTGGGGTCTTTCTTGCAACTACTCTTCAATTTGCCCTAATTGCTTTGGCTGATGATCCCCAGAGAGCAAGACAGTGGCCACCATCATGCCCATCAGTAATTCAGTAACTACTAACCTAACCTTTAACCTTCCAACAAAAACCTCATTCCCCGTGGGAACACGGGGTTGAGTCCTGCCTGTGCTGCTCACTCATTGTGGGACCGTGAGCCCACAGTCCCCCTTGCTGTGAGCCGTGGGCCGGCGGTGACGTGGCTGCAGCGAGACTCCCTACTCCCTCCTGAAGGGCAGATCGGTGGCAAGGTGCTTCCTCAGCTTCAGTGGGTTGTTTGTTGCCTTTGGGGTTTCTGCAGTGCCTGTCATCGTAACACTTACTTTTTTCTTTAAATCTATTCATCCTTCTACTAAAGTAAATAGATTTTAAAAGGAGACTTTATATCACTGCCATACATGGGAAGCCAGTAGCACTTGCCATAAATAGAACGAGATTATAAAAGTATATAAATAGGAAGACCAAATAAGGGCAAATTCTAGTAAGAAATTATAGCTCAGGGACGGCTCCAAGCAAAAAATGAAACAAAACAAACCCAGAAACCAAACCAAAACTAAAGGAACTCAGCAAGTGACAGATGTTTTGAAGACATATCAGCATCAAACAGGGACTTTCTCTTTGATGGAATCAGGACTGAAAGAGAATTGAAAAAGGAATAACCTTCTTTCTATGTGAGTCAATGTATTTAATGCCATCAAATTAAAACGACCTGTGCTGTAAATGTTGTCAGCGCCTCTCCATCAGCACAGAAGCAGACTGTAAGGAGCAGTAGCTGGTGACAGAGGACAGACAGTTCAGCTCTTTAGAAGGAAAGGAGAAAGGCCAGCACAACTTCAGAGGGCCTTTCTGGGCTTCTTCCAGCCCCCGGTTCTCCCAGCCCCTCTTCCCATCCCTAAGCCGGAGCCTCTCCTACACTGGGGTCAACGAGACACTCCAATAGCCACAGGGGGAAGCGGGGAGGGAGCTTCGGGGCCTCACTGGCAGAAGCCTAAGCAAGTGTGGTCCTCATGGGTCAGGCCCCTGTCCATCTGCAGCAAGGAGGTGGGGTCTCTTAGTCACTCTAGAGGGTAGTCCAGGGCACCAGACCCCTGGAACCAGATTACTTGGGTTCCAATCTTCGCACCACCACTTATTTTCATCAGATTCTGTGTAAGTTATGAACTCTTTCTGTGCTTCTGTTTCCTCATCTGTAAAATGGAGATAACAGTATCTACCTCTCAGAGAGGGGGGTTTGAATATGCAAATCCATGTAAAAGTGATTAGAATGATGCCCAGCACAGAGTAAAGCACCAGCTACTTCTACCCCACTGCGCCCTGATGATGGAGGGTAGGGCACAGAGAGACTTGAACCTGAACCTTGTAAAGTCTTCACAGCACAGGATCTTGAGGGTAGCTGGCTGGAGCTGGTGGTGTGGGCTGCCTATAGTCACCCTCAGGAAGGGCCTGGGGAGCTGGGAAGGAGTCATCCAGAAAGTAGCCATTGGCAGAGCCTCGGGCCTCCAGCCTCCAGCCCAGGATGTATGGATGGTTTCCTAAGGTGCTGGAAGTGCTGCTTCCTCCAATAGAGCCTCGCTTCCCCTTCCGGGACTCCTTGGTCCTATGTGAATGGACACTTCCTGCCGGGGCAGGTATCAATAAACACATCTGAGATGCCTTTTGTCCTCACTGGCCACACAGCCCCTGGGGCGGCCCTGCTGGCTTCAGGCCCTCAGCCCCTCTCCCAGGGGCACGTCCTGGAGTTCAGTGCTGGCAGGCTCAGTCCCGATTAGTTCTTGCCTCTGTATCCCTCTGTGTTCTGCCTCTTGATAAAGAAGAAGCCTAGCCTTTCCCTGCACCCTTCATGGACTGTCCTGGGGGACAGGGCCTGGCAGGGAGCTGGAGACCAGGTCCATGTCTGTCTAAGGCCCAACCTGAGGGGGAGGACCCAGCCTATTTCATCTTGTACAGGGCCAGCAGCAGCAGATGATCAGGAACTGTTTACTCACAAGTTTAGCGGTGGACTGAGTACAGCTGTTTGGGTGGTGCCTCTGGCCCAACCAGTTAAGATAGGGACCCACCTCCAAAGACTGGGGTGTTACCTTAGCAACTGCCAGCTAAACTTACACCCCATCAGGGAAAATACGCAAGTCTGTCCACACCCACACAAACCCATCTCGTGCACGCCCACAGCTGTTCACGAGGCCCTGGCTGGGTGGAAAGAGGTGAAGGTCACAAACACTAATTTTCTGAGATGAAGCCAGACAAGAGGTCTTTTGCCTGGTCCTGAAACAGAACCTTTTACCAGATCTGGGCTGAGCACACCTGTGGCGGAAGGTCCCACAGTTAGAAAGCAGCAGAAGCAGAACTCAACTCTGAGCAGATGTCCCTTCTGCAACACTGTACTCCCAGGGCCTCTGTCTTAGTAAACATTTGTGGAATGCAAGAAGGATGTTTTCAGTTTTGGCCTGAGGCAGAGCAAAGACGGCTGTGTGGAAAGCAGAGTCAAGTCAGTGTGAGGTCAATTCACTCCAAGTAGCTGGAGGATGAGGTGTCCACCCTGTCCCCTGGAAGGGCTCATCCTGTCTGCACCTGGCGTGTCCAAGGTTCAGGTCTCAGCTCAGCCACATAGGGCTGTGTGACCTTGGGCAAGTTGCTTGACTCCTCTGAGTTTTTTCCCTCATCTTTAAAAGGGGGTGTTATGAGAATGAAATGAGATGAATATAAAGTGCTCAGCAAGTCCTCAGCAAGTCCTCAAAAACACCCATGATCACCTTTTCAGCCAGTTTCTTGCCTGGGTCTCTGCCCTAGGGAGGAAGCCTGTCCCTCCTGCTGTAGGATTTCAGAGCTGGAGGGACCTGGGGAATCCTCTCCAGGTAAGATGAAGAAAGGGAGACTCAGAGAAGGATGGGTTCTATCCAAGGGCACGTAGGAGGGGTGTGGCCAAGTGGGGACAGGAGCTCAGGGAATCTGACTGTTCAGACAGAGATTTTAATGCTGCCACCTGGAATTTTCCACGGCACTGTTCATCCAGGTACTCTTGCCTTCTTACCCAGTGGGTGGTGGGGGCCTGGGCCCCAAGGGCAGCAGAGTGACTGGGTGGTGCCCATCTGGTCACAGGCTCAGGCTCCAGGTCCTCTTCCTGTCCTACATGTTCTCTGCCACTCTGGAGCCAGGGGCCTTCCTCCCCACCCACTCTCCCCGGTCTCTGACAATGACCCAGATGTTCAAAAGGATCTGCTTTTGTGAATAAGCAACATCCTCCTGCCAAATAATAATTCTAGCTGGAATATATATATATATATATATAGCCAGAGGCTGAGCACACCTGTGGTTGAGGATCCTGCAGTTAGAAAGTTTATATATATATATATATATATATATATATATATATATATATATATATATTCCTCAATAATACATGTGCAGCTGTGGGTGGAATGGGGTATGTGCACTATTTTCCCCAACACCACGCTGAGTGTCCTCTCAAGAACAGGCTGCCCTGGATCTTGACCTGGCTTGAGTCTCAGACACAACAAATGAGATGTTTTCTCTCCCACAGCCAGAATCCTGGGGACCCTTGGACCACTCTTATTTGGCTCTTTTGTTGAAACTGAACACTCCTCTCTGGTCCCCCAAACCTAAATCCTAGCTTCTCGTTGTTTTCTAAAAGGGGAAGAGGTTCTCCTGGGGTATGTGAGGGGTTGGGGATTGAGCAATGCCCTTCCTCCCACTGTCCCTGAGCCCCAGTTCTCTCTGTGCCCTCCTGTGGGTTTTTAAGAAAATTGCCTCTAGGGGTGAAAAGCCCTGCCCACTGCTGTCCGAGCAAACCTATGGAACTTCACACCATTGCTTGGACCCTGAGGGTTTTGGGCCCGATGCCCTCATTGGAGAACCTGCTGCTTGCTCCCACCCCAACCCCCCAGCCAGCCCCACCTGGCCTACATTTCAGCCCCACCCTATCCACACCTCTGTTCCTTTAGCAGCCTTCACCTGGCTCCGCTATGTGCTCCATTTCTTGCATCCACTTCTACTCTACCTGTCCCCTGCCACCCCTTCAGATATCTGGCCACATCCACTGTGCCAGCCCCACTGAGAGCCCCCAGGCTGTGTGAGCTCCTGCAAATGCTGCGGGATCTGGATTCAGCTCCCAGCCCCTGGGGTAGTTCTAGGGCTGGAGATGATGCTGGGACAGTGGATCACGAGGCACCAGCTGAGAGAGGTGCCAGTGGGAGCTGCTCCACAGTCTGCTGGGGATGGTGGGGGTCACAGGGCGGAGATAACTCCAGGGTCCACTCTGGGTGTGTTTTGTTGTTTTTCCTGAGAGTGCCTGGGCAGGTCCTTTCCCTAGCCATTCCCCCTCCATTTACTGGCCACAGTTCTGAGGCCACACCAACCACCCGCCTTGCACAGGCCTGTGAGGAGGAGTCCAGGCTGTCAAGGGCACCATCAGTGGCATAGCTGGGGTATCTGGGGTATCTGGGGCTCCTCTTCCATCAGGTCTGCTGAGGAGGTACGAGGAATGGGTTGACAGTCAGAGAAGACTTGGTTAGTGCTCGCTCTGCCTGATTTCCGCTGGGCACCTTGGGTGGATCTCCTAGCGTGAAGGTCACCTCTTTGGGGTGATGGGCTTGGGCAATAGAGTTCCTCATTGGCTAGCCTAGGGAGCCACAGTCATGGGTCACAAACTCAAATGTCTACAGGACCAAGCAAATACAGTGAGAGAGTGAAGTAGGACAGGTGCAAACATTAGGGAGTAGTGAGGACTGTGGCAAACTGGGTACCAGGCACCATCTAAATGCGAGGCTGCTACTCAGCTCTAGCTGACAATAGCCTTGTAGGAAAGCTGATTTTGTATTCATTTCCTGATTTTTTAAAGAGAAGCAAAGAGTCTGAATTTTCATACCCAATTCCTGTTTCTTAAATGTTGACAATCTCAAAAAAATGTAAAAAACTTTGAGGGTCAAATAAAATATGTCGAAAGGCTGGATGTGACCTTCGGGCTGCCAGTTTCTGAACTTGCCCCCAATGCGGTGTCTGATTGCCTGAATTTAATTCTGGCCTTCCTGCTTATTCACTGTGTGATCTTCAGTAAGTTACTTAACATCTCTGTGCCTCAGTTTCCATATCAGCGAAACAGGAAGAAACCCAACACCCATCTTATAGAGTTGTTGGACATGCCCATACAGCTCTTAGCACAGCACATGATACATTCTTTCTTCTTCTTTTAGTTCTCACGAGATCCTACTTTACCTGAAGCCCCCATGCTCCAGGTTCTGAGTTCATACCCCCTGGAACTTCAGGCAAACTGCTTCCCCTTCCGGGGCCACTATAGTCTTACCTGAAAAGGAGACCAGCGTTTTGCCAAACAAGTTCTAAAATCTCTGCTCACCTCGACAATGGCTTTCTTTAAATCTGGGGCTTCCAGACTGGCTGCCCCTCACTTGTAGGTAGTGACTGGGAGGCTGTTCACAACAGAATGGATAAGCCAGACTTTGAAGTTCGCTTATCCATTCTATTGTGCAGAACTGTTTTTCACTCCTAAGAGCTGTTTCTTCCATTGCTGAAATGAATTAGAGACCCTTGTAGCTCCCATGCATCAAGCGCCAACTCCTAGCGAGGTACTTGCGAGCACTTCATGTAAATTGCACAGTTCCTGCCTCAGCTCCCGCAGGTAGATGTTTTTGTTTTTGTTTTCATTTTAAAATGAGGAGCCCAAGGCTCAGAGTTTAAGTAACTCATAGTTATTGGACTCCAATACAGGCTGGTCCAATAACAAAGCTACACCAAGCTGCCCCCTGCCTGACTGAGCAAGGCTTTCAGACCAGCAGGTGGGCCCCAGGCCCTGAAGGCAGAGGAGGGGTCTCTGAAAGAAGCCACATTTTCTTAGGGTCAGGCAATGGCAATGCAAAGGACACACCTGTGTGGATTCTGCACATATTTCCAAGCTTTGCTTCCTTGTCTGCCTGACAAACTGCCCCTGGGATGCCAACTAGAATATCACTAACAACAACAACAACAAAGAACTTCATTAACATAATAATTTTCATAGTTTTCCTCTATGTCTGTAGAAGGCATTAGAGCTCACATTTTGTGTTCTCAGCTTTCCCTCCTTCAGCCCTTTCACAACTGGGTGTTAGGTAGTATTTTCTCATTGCGCACATGAGGAAACTGAGGCTCGTACAGCTGGATAGAGGACTCCAGCCCTGCCATTCTGTTTTCAAGGGCCAGTGCATTTGAGGGTCAATACGGTTCAAAGCTGAAAGGTTGGGGAGAAGGTAAAGAGGACCAGGGATTATTATTACATCATTGGCTTACTGAAAACAAAATGAACTGAAAAATATTTCTGCAAAGACTGGATGACAGGCAGGTGCATGGATGAGATAGCCTTTTATGCATTCCTAGCCTCTGTCCCTGAGACACCTTGGGGTTTCCTGTTTCCTTGTGACCTGGCCCAGGGCAGCCTCTCTACTTGCTGAAACCCTATCTGTCCATCAACCTCAAAGACCCTCCCTCCTTCAAGAAGTCTCCTGACCATCCCTAGGAAGGCTGTGTCTCTCTCCTACAGGCACCCTGAGGTTGGCACCAGTGTGCCCTTTAGCCAATGGGGTTACTTTGTTATGAATGCAGGCCTTGTCTGACCACCTAGGCTGTTCAGCATGCAGATGAGATGTAGCACCTGGCACAGGCCTTGCACACAGAGGAGCTCCGTTAGCGCTCAATGATGAGGAGGTTGGAAGGGTCAAAGGCATTAATGGCCCCCAGAAGACTAGTCTAGGACAAAGGGCTGCTGTTCCCAAACAGCCTTTCTGCTATCCTTTCCCTCACCCAACAATGCTGGGCATGCAGGCTAGACGTGCCAGGGACCAGCCATGGGCAAAGCCACAGTACCTGTAGCGGTGGGGATGCAGGAGCTGGAGCCAGGGAGCGTGCTGCACCCATGCTCCATGATGGACACATGCTGGCTGGGCTTAGCCTACCGCCCTCCTGATGTCTCTCCTCCTCGGCCATCAGGGAGCATCCCTAACATAGGGGGATGCCCCAGCCGGGGAAGCTCCCATGGCTCCTCCCAAAACATCTGGGATGGAGCTGGGTTTGTGAATTAACAAAGGCGCTGGGAGGCCAGCTGACTTGCCCTGGGCCTGCAGCCAGGGAACCTACATCTTCGGAGCCCCAGGCCAACCCCCACTATGCAGGCACTGAGAGTGGCTGCTGGCTCAGGCAGGTGACAGGTTCTTATTTCTCTGGGCAGGTTTGGTGACAGCCTTCAAGGTCGCCACACCGCATTCCTTGTACGTGTGTCCTGAGGGGCAGAATGTCACCCTCACCTGCAGAATCTTGGGCCCCACACCCAAAATGCATGATGTGACCTTCTACAAGACATGGTTCCGAAGCTCACGGGGTGAGGTGCAGGCCTGTTCCAGTCGGCGGCCTATCCGCAACGTCACGTTCCAGGATCTTCACTTGCACCACAGTAGCCACCAGGCCGCCAATACCAGCCAGGACATAGCCCGGCACCATGGGTTGGAGTCAAGCTCTGACCACCATGGCAACTTCACCATCACCATGCTCAACCTGACCTTACTGGATACCGGCCTCTACTGCTGCCTCGTGGTGGAGATCAGGCACCACCACTCGGAGCAGAGGGTCCATGGTGCCATGGAACTGCAGGTGCAGAGAGGTGAGGACTTCCTATACGGGACAGCCAGGGTGTGGTGTCCCTGTGGGGATGGTATGTGTGCCCATCGGAGGGTAAGCAGAGAGGGCAGTGCGACTGCAGGGGTGTGGTGCTGTGCATGGGTGGGGTGACTGTGAGTAATACTGTGCTGAAGGGTGTGCGATTCTCTATGGGTGGCAGTGGCAGTCCAGGGGTGGCTGTGGCGTGTGGAGCTGTGTATAAGTAGCTCTCTCTGGCCAGCGGGGGTGATGGACAGGGAGGGTATACATGGCTCTGTCTGACAGTGGGACTTTTTAATGGAAGAGTGTGTATGGACCTGGGCTGGAAGTGGGGCTGCTCACCACTGTACCACAATCTAGGGTGTGAGTGTGTGGACAGTCGAATGGCTATTGGGGAAGATGGATATAAGTGTCTCTCTCCAGGTGAGAGTGCAAGGGGCAGTGGACTGGGCAGAGGTGTGGGCATGGGTGGGTATCCATGTGCTGTGGGGATAGCATGGGAATGGGCAGGGCATGCCTGGCTGTATGGTGAGGATATGCTGTGTGTGTGTGTTTGTGTGTGTACGTGTGCAGGTTCCGCCTGGGCCAAGGCTGCTAAGTAGTCAGTAACATGAGCAGCTGTGACAGGAGAGAGGTATACCAGCCTGGACAAGCTTTGCTGGCCCCCTGGGCCTGAAACCCACTAATGACCCTTCTCTTTGCTTCCACAGGTGATGAAGCATCATCATCCAAGTGCATCGCATACGCGTCCACCTCCAGGGAGAGTGAAAGTAAGGGACCATCCTCTTGCCCCTTTTGGGTTTTCTGTTCTCCTCTCTTCTCTTGAATGCAGACCCCATCCTTAACTCTGACCTCATCACCCCAAGCCCATGGAATCCCCATTCCTCCTCCTCTGCTTTTGCTTTCTCCCTCACCTAAGCCATTGGGCTGCTGACCCCAGAGGCCCACTCCCTTCCCAAGGGCCCCGGCCTGACAGAGCACACTCTAGGAGTCCTTGTTCTTGACTCCCCAGGTGGGCCTGTACCCTGGCAGTGACCTTTGGCCAGGAGCCCCCATGACAAGTTCTGGGTACCAGGGGCTGCTAAGCTTGTTTTCAGTAGGTTCCCCCTCCTGCCCATCAGCCTCTGCCTACCTGGGAAGGTTAAAGGGCTGTGTGTGTGTTGGGGGGGGTCCTCTTGGCTTGGATACAACTACTTAACATTTCTTTATTCCACGCATGGGGGAAAGCCTCGAGAAGGGGACAGAATGACCTTTCCTGGAGCTCCACCTATGTGCCGGGCCCTGTGCTAAACCTTCCAATCACTGGTGTCTCAGTAGATTCTTTTAAGCACACTATGAAGCAGGCATCACCGTCTTTACTTTACATACATGGAAAAGAGGTCCAGAGAGGTGACTTGGCCAAATTTGCACAACCAATAAGGGTAACACAGCTGGGATTGGGCTCACTTCACCTTCTTCCCAACTCAGGGGGATGTGTAGGGCCGTGGGGTAAGAGCTCCTCTGTGTTTGCCCAGAGAGCTGCTCTAAGGGGGAAGAGGGCACCTGGACACTCAGAGGACCAGTATGGACCATCCCCTGCCTGGGCCCGGGAGATACAAAAGTGCAGACCTCCTCTCTGCCCTCCAAAGGCCAAGGCAGGAATCGGGGCAGGTCAACTATAGCTGCAGCTAATCCCTAGCTCAAAGGCTGTCATAACTTTCTATTCAAACAATTCTTTTTTTTTTTTTTTTTTTTTTTTAATAAAAAAAAAGACTAGCCAGGAATAAAATTAGAACACCCATTTTGATTTGAGCCAGACCCCCCCAGAGTGGAGACACTTTCTGGTTGAAGCCCTTCTCCCTGCATACCGTGGAGCTCACCTGCCACTCAATACCAAGCCACTACCGTCCTCACTTCCTCTACCTGTGACTCCCTGGTGAGGGTGGAGAGTGGCTCCTTCCTTCCCACTCAGCATCTCCAGACAGGGTGCAGACATTTGTGCCTGTGTACAGGATGGGGTGAGCCGCACCTGGCGGGACATAGGGGCGTTCACTTCCCCCTTGCTCCTTCCACTCTGAGTAACCTCCCTGTCCCACTTCTTCCTCCAGGAGCTCCTGCAGAACTGCCTTAGAGACAGTCACTTCTGCCACTTTCCCCATTTCACAGATGGGTAAACCGAGGCTCAGGCAGGTGAAGGGACATGCGGACATGCTCCCAGTCTCTCAGACCCAGAGCCACGAGGAGATGCCAGGATACTTGCTTCTCAGTGTGCCAACCCTGCCTGAGTGCTGGGCTGCCCTCCCTGATGTCAATACTGATTTTCTGATATTAGTTGTATAAATTAAGTCTTGGGGACAGAGGCAAGAGATGCCAGGGGCAGATGATGTTAGAGAAGGCAGGTGCAAAATGGAGAGGGAGCTGAAATGGGGTTCATTTTTCCTAGAGAAGCTGCTGCTAGAATGAAGGAATCAAAAGTCACTTGGGAAATCTTAGAAGACCAGCTGATAAGAGCCAGAGGGTGAGGCGGAACTCGAACTTGACTGCAAAAAGTGGGCCAGGCTTCCTTTGCTGGGCACCTCTGCTCTCAGGTTTTATTTATTTATTTATTTAAAAGATTTTATTTATTATTTTTAGAGAGAGGGGAAGGGAGAGAGACAGAGAGGGAGAAAGACATCAATGTATGATTGCCTTTCACCTGCCTCCAGCTAAGGACCTGGCTAGAGACCTGGCTTGCAACCTGGTTATGTGCCCTGGCTGGGAATCGAACCAGCGACCTTTGGGTTTGCAGACTTGTGCCTTATCCACTGTGCCACCAGCCAGGGCTGCTCTCAGGCCTTCCTCTCTAATTCATGGGGATGTGCTACCTCACCCTGGCCCCTGTGTCACTGAGTTACTGTCCAGAGGAAATTGGCTCCCTGAGGGCCAGAGGGACATGTTTGCTTCTGTCCCAGCTGTCAAGGGCAGGAGGATGGCTTCGATGACCTCTGGAGTCCCCTTCCAATCCCCTTGCAGATTCTTGGTTCTGGAGGTCTGGAGACTCCAGTTGTGGTGGAGTCTTGGCACCATGGTGGGCATTGTCTCAGATAAGAGGAAATCCAGCTATATTTTTGGGTAGGATATGGGGGGTTTGGACAGCTTGTCCATTCCTTGGGTACCATGTGTGCACTGAAATAGGGGAGCAAGTGTGTCCCTTTCCTACTAACGAGGGGGAGGGTAAATCAATGTTATCTAAGAAGCTGATTCTGGGTTCAAAAACTCAAGTGTCCACAAGGCCAGGGAGCTGGTGAATAATAGGGCAGGGAGGGGTGAAGACTGTGGTTGGTACCAGCTGCCAGCTATAAGTGTAATTCCAATTGCTGCATGACAGGAGGAGGGTCCAGGGTTACCAGAGCCACTAGATTATCAAGCAAAGTGAGAATTCCAGATTTTATGCAAATGCTCAGTTTACATTCTAGCAAGAGGCAGTATGGTAAAGAGCATAAGAGCACAGTCCCTGAGATCAGCCAAGTTGCATAACCTGTCTGTGCCTTAGTTTTCTCATCTGTTAAACAGAGATGATTATAATTGCATTTTCTTTCCAGGTTATGACAGAACTAAAATGAAATTCTATATGTTAAGTGCTAACAGCCATGCCTGCGTTAAGTGCTGGCTGTTATTACTTCTCATGCAGAATTCTAGGCCTGGCTTCCAAAGTCAACTCATCCATTCCCCTGTGCCAAGGCAAGACGGCAAGTTGATGGCAGCAGGCAATGGACACATCTTGTTTTTATTGGTTTAGAAACACTTGCCTGGTGACCAGGTGCTCAGCGGGCCTCATGGCTGGCCACTGGGTGCTGCCCTCCACGGCCACTTACCTTCGGAAAGATCCCAGTCCCTGCTCATAGCCAGCTTTGGTACCTGACCAGTTAACAGTGCTTCCAGCCAAGAAGCTCTGAGTTTTCCTCCTCTAATTGCAGCCTGGGTCTCCTAATGTTATCTTTGGGAAGTAGGAGGGTATCTTCTATGAAATCATCTGAAAGCCCAAGTCAGCCTGAGGTCAGGGGAAATAACAAGACAGGAGTGAGACTGAGGAAGTTGGTGCCCCCAGAGCTCCAGATTGCTGGGGGGTTGTGGTTTTTCACTGACCCCTAGAGAAGGGGCTGGGTACCCCAACTCTCCTACCCTAGAAGCAACCTCCCTCCCTACTCTTCAACATAGTAGAATGTTTTGGTTTGCTTTTATCCAACCCCCTTCCTGGGGAACCAGGCAGACCGACCCACGTTTCTCCTTTATATATATCCAGGGGCACTGGCAGGCCTGGGATAAAGACTTCTGACCAGGCTGCACCACCCCACCTCCATCCCACCCTGCTCTCTAAGGGCCTGGCACAGTCCTGGATGCTGGCCCAGCAGCTGCCTCTTGCCTGTGCCTGGTCACTTTCCCAGGATGAGCCTGGCTCTGGATAGCTTCTAAGAAGGGCATCACCCCCACCCACCAGCCCAAGTACTGGCCATGCGTGTGGGGAGGGGTGAGCAGCTAGCTAGGCTCTGCAGCGGAGCCCATGGGTTCAGAGAGCAGTTGAATCCATAGAGCTGTCCCCAAACTCCTGCTCCCCACCTGACTTCCTGTCCCAGCCTTAACTCTCAGACTAGATTGTAAGTAAACCAAATTCTGATCCCCTACAGGGGCTTCAGAGGGGTTCCTCTTGCAAGAGGACTGGAGTCAGGCAGGAGATTGAGCCAACAGGGAGCCGGAATTAGTAGCAAGCACCTGACTAACCTCATCAACAGTTCCTTACCATCAGTCGGTGGAGGTCTGCTTTGATGACTAGAAAAAAAAGAGTGCTTTGCAACCCGCTTCTCTGATAGCTGCCACAGTAAGGTCCTGTGATGGGGTTTAGAAATACTCAGACGTCTGAATTACAGAATGTATTTACTTTCCATATTCCATGTCAAAATGCAGCCGTGCTCAGGTCTACAGGGGAGCCTGCTTTAATATGAAGTTGAATTTGCTTTGCAATTAGCATAGCCACTGTTCCTGCACCTGTGGGTACTTCTAAGGTGACTGAAAAACAGTTTGTTCTCTTCTGTGGTGTGAACCAACCCCTGAGCAATCGTTTACACCATCAGGTTGTTTAGCAATACAACGAGACAAAAACAGCCCTGATTCTGGAGAAGTAGTGCAAAAAGCAACTTGAGGCCACAACTTTTGCACCTCCCAACACTCCCAAGGGCCAAGTGACACTGTGACAAGATATCCCACCAGCCCATCTTTTGGGAAGGGCTAAAATAGGGAAGGAAACGTATTTACGCTGGTTGTGGTTCTGCGGGTGCCTCTGTTCCCAGTTAAATTCCTAGAGTCAGCAGACAGGCAAAAATAAAGCAAGCCTCCCACGAGCTATCGGTGGGATCAAGAACCTTTCTGACGGGCAATTTAGCAACAGATGCAAAGAAAATGCACCTACTGTTTGGCTCAACACTTTCACTGCTAGGAATTTATGTACAGATGTGTTTGCCTGAGTGAGCCAAGATGTATACATGGGATGCTCATTGCTACATTACTGGCTGTGTTGAAAAATGGAAGCAACCTACATGTCCACCATAGGAAACCATTTTGGGTGAGCCCGTGATAGAGCCCCAGGCAGGGTGAAGTAGATCCCGGTGTTAATACTGAGAGATGTCCCAGCTGTTCCTAAGTGGGAAAAGGAAGTGTCACCTGGAAGCACATCACACAGATGCTGCATGTGCAGAGAACATATCTACACCATACACAAGAGAACTGGACACTGATTACCCCTGGGGAGGAAGAAACTTGAAAATATATTTTTTTAACTGAAACTTTATTCCGTAATTTAGAAAGTTTAAAATGTCAGAGGAGGATTCATGTTAGTCTAATTCTTGCCCCACAGCTGGAAGTCTGAGATCTCTTCCTGGGGCTCCACCCTGGAGCCAAGGGATCTCTTAGGAGATGAGTGTGGCTCTTCATTAATTTAGTTTTTATTGTGGTAAAATATAAAATTGGCCATTTTAACCATTTTTAAATCTACGATTCAGCGTCGCTAATTACACTTGCAAGGTTGTGCAACCATCACCACTACTTCCAAAAATTTGTCATCACTTGGGCTCCTGTGACCTTGAACTCTGTGAAGGGCCTCCTCTCCCTTCTGAGGGAGCAGCCTGTGGCCCAGCGCAGCTGAGCTGGCCCCATGGGCTAGCTGAAGACCCTTCTCTCTTGCCCCTGGAGCTGCCTCAGCTGTAAGCACCTGGCCTCATTTCTGTATCCTTTGGGCCCACTTGGGGAGAAGACGTGGGGTTCTCTTTGAAAGGTGGTCACTAGAATTACCATGCCTCTGCAGGTCAGTGAGGGTCTGGCTGGAAGGCCCAGGTAAAGGGGGGTCCCTCTGCTGCCTGGCCCTCCCTCTCTGGGCTTTGTTTCCCCCCCAGGAGGAACAGTGGGAACAGGGCCTCACCCTGGCTGCCTCTCTGCCCTTTCAGGCATCACGGCTGCTGCCCTGGCCACGGGCGCCTGTATCGTGGGCGTCCTCTGCCTCCCCCTCATCCTGCTCCTGGTCTACAAGCAAAGGCAGGTGACCTCCAACCGCCGTGAGTATCCCTACCGTCCTGGGAGGGGTGTGGGGTGTGAGTGACCTGCCCCAGCTGCCAGCTCAGACCCTGGGATTAGCAAAGACAAGGGGCGGGCACAAGCTACTGCAGGCCCAGCAAGGAGCTGGGTGGGCTCAGTGGTAGACAGGAGGGGACTCAGCTGGGCCATTGCCCCCCAGGCAGTGCTGGCTTGACACTCAATAAATACCTATTGATGAATGAGTAATCATATGGAGCAGTTCAAATTGGCTTCTAAAAATGCTGTCATTTGGAGATCCTTTGGGGATCTAACGTATAGGTAGGGTTTTGTTGTTGTCAGGATAGCAACCTTTGGGACAAAAATGACCTTTGGATGATCATGACTGGGAGGGATCTTAGACATAACTTGGTTCAACTTTTACAGCTGGGGAATCTAAAGTCTGCAAGGCTAAATAATTAACCAAATTTTACTTAGTAAGTAGCAGAGCTGGGACTCAAACTCAGAGCGTTCAATGCATGCTTTTTCCAGGGACTGTAATCCCACCATATAATAAAAATGCTCATTAGCATGAGCATCGCAGCCAACAACCCCTAACTGGCCAAGTTGCTGTGCCCGGTGCCCTATAAAGCTTGTTCTATACATTCTCTCACTTCTCATTGTGTCCGTGTTACAACTGAGTAAACTGAGGCACAGAGAGAGCGAAGGTAAGCAAGGTGCTTTAGGAACTGCACGGAGAGTAAGGGGCGGGGCCAGGCCTCAAGTCCGGGTCACACACACCTTTACACTCTCCTTTGCAGGCGATAGAGCCCTGTGCCCTTCCTCTGGCCCCGGCCAGAGGCCTTGGCCAGTCTGAGTCCTCCAGGAGCAGGGGAGTGGGGATTTCTTTACCCTTGCCTCTTACACCCACTCCTGCCCCCGCCTTCCCCTCTGCTCAGCTGCAGAAGGTAACTGAGGGAGAACTGTTCTGTCACCAGGTGGCTTTTGGCTCCCACCTGATTGCCTTTGGCTGGACTGTAACAGCTCCCACCCCTCTCTCCCAGGGGCCCAATATGGAGTTCCACAGTGGGTCACTTAGGGGCTGTGGTGCCCTCTCCCTTCCTCTCAGGACATCCACATCTCACAAAACCTGCCACAACCTACCTACAAAATACCCTGAGGTTGGGGGTGGGGGGCAGGTAAAGTGGCTGGAGCAGGAAGAGAAATCCCTACAGCGCTGCCTATCAGCTCCCCGTCATCTGTGCAGCATTTCTGCAAAGGTGGGTGAGGGACAAGGAAAGAGGCATGCTCTGCCAGGCTCAGCCACAGATGAGAAGATGACTTCTGTCCCCTACACTTCAGACGACAGTGCTGCCTCCATCAGGGAACAGGAACTGGAAAGCATTCCAGGCAGAGGATGTTGGGGGGAGGCGCTGTTGTTCCTGCTTTTGTTGCCTCACAGGGTCCCCAGAGGTTGAGCTAAGACTCTTGCCCTTGTTCCAGGCTGGAGGAAGGGAAATCAGAGAGGGGACATCCCCAGGCCAGAACTCTCGGGGGGCGGTGTCCTGAGGATAAGGGGAAGCTGGGGTCAACCCCCAGGATCTCCTACTCTACCCACTGGGACACCTCTGAGGGCTTCCCAGACCAAGGGACCAGGAGGGGACAGGTAAAGTGGATGCTGAAGAACTGGCCTGAAAGAGGGAGCTGACAGGCACGTTAGGCCGGCTGGGACTGCGCAGCTCCTGATACCGAGCCCACCCTCTGAAACTCCAGGCGAGACCATTTCCACGATGGGCAGCCCCTTCGCAGCATCTTATCCCTCCATTTAATGTATGCAGTAACAGAAAGGTGTCCATAATTTATCTTTCAAAAATGTTTCTAAAGCCAGTCCCCCTACCCCTTCCAGAAGAAGAAATGAGCTGTATGATTGAAGTGTCAGAGACACAGAGATTCAGACAAGACGAGGCTGAGAAACCAGGTGCAAAATGGAGAGAGCTCGGCCATCTGGGTCATTTTTCTTGATCTCGACTTGGGAGAAGCAGCTGCTGGAATTCAGGGAACAGAAATCCCCTGGGAAATGGCAGGAGTCAGGCCACGGGGCAGGGGCTGAGTGGCCCAGGGCCTGGTGCAGACGGTGTGTTCAGGAAATGAGCCCCACTCAGGGACGAAAGGAAGAGAAAGGGCTGGAAGCACTGTGGAGGGCAGTTTGCTACAGAGACAATGGATACAGAAAGTTATCCACTAGGGGACTGGTTTCCCCAGCTCAAGATTGGGACCGCCAATCCTCACCCCAAAGGGTGGAGTAGGGATAGTTGAGGGGCCATAGAGAACCCACATGAATGCTGACACACAGGAGTCCCTGCTAAACAGTAGTCATGATCCCAACACCCGCAGAGATTTTGGAAACATTTGTGCAACTTTTCTGTGTGTTCTGTTGTCGTGCCCCTCCCCCACCATCTGTTTCCCCATAATGATCAGCAGCGAAGCTCAGAAACGAGAAGGATCTGTGGGAGTACATAGGAAGCTGTAAGAAAGGGAAGTTGGAGTCACTGCATTTGGTCGGTGTCCAGTTTGGGGGACTGGACCACCAACACTCCTGGTGTCCAGGAGTGGTGCAGGGTGGCAGCAGCTTGGATGAGGAGCAGAAAGTGGTGGGATGGTTGAGGAGTTGCGGGATCTCAGGCCTTTTAAGAATCCTCTAAGAGATATCACCCCTGAAGCCACCCTGTTACGCAATGTGGAGGATGGGACAGAGTGGCCAGGAACCCTTTAAAGAGGAACTAACTTTGCAACACTTCCACCCAGTAAATCACAGATAAAGACCAGACCATGGCAAATGTCCAAATGAGAAATAGCAAATTCAGGATCCAGGCCTTTGGGTGATACCTAAACCCTGAAGGTCTGACACTGCCTTAGGATGCCTTTGGTCTCCTGGTGACAAATGTTGTCCTACACATTTGTAAAATGCAGCCTGAGTTTCACTGATCACGGGTCAAATGAACTGCGCACGGAGGCCTCGCCTGCTGGGCAAACACACAGGGCATTGCCGAATGAGCCTCCTGCGTGAACGGAGGCGTGTGGGATTGAGGGCTGAACACAGCCCGCCCGGGCTTGCTCCCATTCCCGGGGGGCACCTGCCAGCAGGGGCTGGGGTGCTATCTGGGGAAGCCTTCCCTTTGTGACCAGCTTCTCTGTCTGTCTGTCCCTAGGTGCCCAGGAGCTGGTGCGGATGGACAGGTAAGGCCCATGGGGACCTTCCAGAGAAAATGTCCCGCAGCTGCCCCTGCCCTGACTCAAAGCTTGGCAGGCTTTCTCTCTTCTTGTTTCCGGGGGCTTGCGGCTCCCTGGAGCAGGGTCTACACTCAAACTGTGGTGGAAGTTAATGTAGACGGGGAGGGGTCACTTTCAGCCAGGACAGGCTGACTCTCCCCGCTTCACCAGGATCCCTTCCCCTCTCTTCCAGTAGTGCTACCAGGACAAGGGTCAGAATGCAGACATGGCCTCCCTGGTCCTCCCTGTGCCTTAGACCAGCTGTGAGGAGAGAGATCATTTCTGGGCTTTAGGACTCTGTTTAGCTACCGAGCACAGCTGGTTAGAGGAGCATCTGCCATTGGCCACTGAGGCCTACACATCTGTGTGGTTGGTGGTTCTCGCAGCCCCCAACCACCCGGAACGCGGAGCTCCTATGCTGCTGGCATAAACTGTGAACCCACCTTTGGGTATTAGTGGTCAATGGGCTGGGGAGGAGGAGGAAGCAGCTGAGCTGGGGCAGACACTGAAACATGCAAAGAGGACAGCACATCTGGAGCTGTGGCCCCTCCCTGCAGGGCACTCTAAGGAGGCAGCTGTCAGGCCACTGCCCACAAGGGTAGAGGCTACCTGGACTCAGAGTGGGACAGGAAGTCAGGGATAGAGTGGGTAGGGGAGTGTGCCTACCCTTCAGAAGCTGCCACTGAAGCCTGGCATGGAGGGCATGCTCAGGAATGTCCCACACTCAGGACCTGGCCCTGGGACCTGCAGCACCAAACCCAGAGCTCCTCTGGATGTTTGAAAGGAATGATTTTCAAAACAGTTCAAAGGAAGTCTTACGAGCAATCTTGCTGGAATCTCAGAGTTGGAGGGGTCTCTAGAGGTTGTCCTACTCCTAAGAGGGAAGAGGGTAAGAAAAGAGCACCCTCCCTTCTGCTCAAGACTCACTGTAGGGACATTCAATCCTAATGCCATTGACTCTACTGATTCCAGCCAAGAGAAACTTGTCCCCAGATTCCTGAGGCCGAAGTCCTGGAAGTGCTTCTAACCCAGGACAGATGGTCAGATCATAGGGTGGAGCTGGGGCCAGGTGCCCTCAGCTCAGGGCAGGTGGGAGAGTGAAGCGCATGGCCTTTTCTCTCTGGCCTGGATCTCCCTGCTGGGAGAGGCTGCTGAGGCCTGAAGTGGGAAGGCAGGTACTGGGAAGCGAGCAGGGAAGTAGGGCAGGGGGGTGGGCAGAGGCCTAAAACCCAGGCAGCACAGTGACCTTTGGTTCTGGTTCTCTGGCAGCAACGTTCAAGGAATTGAAAACCCAGGCTATGAGGTCTCTCCACCTTCCCATGCGATGCCGGAGGCCAAGCCCAGGCCTCCCCTGTCCTACATAGCCCAGCGGCAACCTTCTGAGTCTGGGCGGCACCTGCTCTCCGAGCCCAACACTCCTCTGTCTCCGTCAGGCCCTGGGGATGTCTTCTTCCCATCCCTAGGTGAGTACTTCCCAACACTGGCACCATTAAGGCCTGTGAGGTCATGACCTCCCCTTAACCTGTGGAGTGCCAGCCTCACTCCCCACCCACCCTGGGAGATCCTCAGTCTCCGGGTGTGGCCTTGTGGAGTGAAGGACAAAGGAACCCCCCAATTCACTCTACTTCTCCTTTCTTTTGCAGACCCTGTTCCTGACTCCCCAAACTCTGAGGCCATCTAGCCCAACTGGGGGCCAGTGGGCAGCTGTGGCTGGGCCTGGGACAGGTGCATTTGGTCCAGGCTGGCCCTCTGAGTGGTCCCTTGGCCTCAGACCTGGTTTCCTCCTTTCTGCTCTGAGCCTAGACTCTTTGAGATACCCCTGATGGCCAGATTCTTAACACCTCTGGATGCGACAAGGCAGAGGGGAGAAGGTGTTGAATCAGTCAGCCCCTATCTCAAGAATGGTAGGGACCTGGGATCCCAACCCAGAGACCTGAGATTCACCAGCTACAGATGTCAAGTGACCTGCATCCGAAAAGCTCCAGAGTTTCCAGTTCTGGGGCAGCCTCTCTGGGACATGAGCCTTGGGACTCAACAAGACAGTTGGGAAAAGGTGGGCACTGAGAAGACCCCCCAGTGCCACCCTCCCAGGAATGAGACACAGGACCAGATGTGGAGAGATTCCTTCCCGCTGTGTTGGACCGGCTTCCTCCTCTCGCCTGAGGCTGTTGTCTGTGGGACTCACAGGCTATAACCATGGGGCTCTGGGGCTGGGCCTACCTTCCCCCAAGCCATGGGAGCCTTCCCCAACTGCCTCCTGCAGGTTACCTCTCCTCAGAGCTGCCAACAGGCTAAACACATCTGGGGCTCCTACTGCCTGCACTCTGGTCTCCATAGTTCATGGGCTAGAGGCCCCGAAATGGGAAGTAAACATAGGAGCACAGTGGCCATTGTGAACCAGCTGGCATCTTGGGCAATGAGGGCTGGGCCAGAGGCTGCACACCCACCCCAGAGTGGGTGAAGGAGAGCCCAGGGGCCTGCTGGGAAGGTTAGTGGGGAGCGTTCCACTTCCTCTGCCTTCCCCATTGCCCTCCCCCACTGCTCAGTGTGGCCAATAGTGAGTAACCACATAATGTCCGAACTGTGACACACGTGAGAGTGAAGAGGGGGTGTTATTAAAAAGTACATGGGCGATGGTTGCAAACCCTGTGGACGGATCGTTAAGAGCTAGGTTTAAATCCCTACTCTGCTTCTGAGGTGCCTGTGGCCTAGGGATCCCCCCCCCATGCTGTCCCTCCGTTCCATTCAGCCTGCTGAGTGCTCACTGCAGGGTGACCCTGGCAGGTGGGAGGAGCAGGACACAGCCATAGAAGGGTTTGTGGCCACTCTGCTCTGCGCCTCTGTTCCCACCTCCTGCTTCAGGGCATAACTCAAGTTTGTTTTTATACAGATATGCAAGGGAAGTCCTTTGTGGGTTTTTTATTAAAGGGCTACAAAGCATGAGAGGAGTTGGGGGGATGTCGTCTCTGTACACTCTGGACATGGGGAAGGAGGAGCCTCACAGGGGGAGGGGGCGTGCGAGCTGGGGGGGAACACTGACTGCAGAGGGCCTAGCTAGCTTCAGTTGGGCGTTTGTCTGCGGGTAGCCTACGCTGGCCCTGCTGAGCTGGGCCTGAGTGCCCACAGCCAGGACTTCAGTCAGGGATAAGGGTCTGGCCAGATCAGCTGGGGGTCGGGGTAGGGGGGCAGGGAAGTAGGAGGAAAGAACAGTGCCAGGCTCTCCAGCTGCAGAGACCTCCAGGCCTATGGCTGGAGCCGGAGAGCCCCCCTGGAGGCCTGGCATTGCTCCCAGCCAGGCCCAAGGCCATGGATCAATGTGAGCCCTGCTGTGCCTGGGGCCCATGAGGAGAGGGTGAGCATGGGCCTTGAGACGAACTGAGAGCTCCAGTGGCCAGAACACCAAAGTCCAGGCTCCTTCCTACTCGGTCCCTGGGGGTCCCCTCGGCATTCCAACTACTTCCATGAACACTCAGTGCCAGTTGCCACAGAAAGAGGGCGCTGTTTTCACACCTCCTGGGGGCACATGGGGCAGGATGGACAGGGTGACACCTGCTGGAGGCAGGGCTGGGCTACCCTTAGAGTTGGACAAACCCACAGATGAAACTCCCTGCCCACCCCCACCCCCACCCCCACCCCCCCTCTAAAGTGTGCTCCTGCCTGGTGGGGATGCGGCCTGGCCCAGCCCAGCCCAGCCCAGCGACTGACCTGGAGGCAGAGATAACTTCTGAGAGCCTGGCTGCCACGCCCCAGCCCTGCCTGCGGCTGGTGTCGAGGGAGGGAGGAGGCCCCAGAGCAGAAAGCCACCACACTTCCTCCCCAGCTTCCTCCTGCCTGGCCTCCAGCCCCTCTTCTCTGGACCCTTACAAGCAAGCATCTCAGCCTCGTGGTTTCCTGTTTTCAGTGAAATTTATTCTGAGCTCCAGGCTCCATCTGCATCCATGACGGTCGCCCCACCTGCAGCCAGCGGCCCTAAAGGCTCTCTCCCTGCTGCCGCCTGAGAGGGATGGGTGCTAAAATAAAGAGCATGCACCCCTGGGTTCACCCTTGGGGTGGCTCTGTAGATGCCTACCCTAGTGGCCGGTCCCTATGGGCCCTGCTCAGCACCTGTGAGCTGCGGTGCATGGAACAGAGTAGGAATATGGTGCCTGCCCTGAAGGGAGCTGGGAGGAAGCTGGGGAGGAGCAGAACCACAGGGCCTGCTTCTCAAAAGACCAGCGCTGGGGTCGCCCTCACTCCTGGGGCAGAGAGGCTGATGCAGTGCCTTCTTTAGGGAGCAGCCTGCAGTGCGGGGCTCTGGGGGATGCAGTGGGGCTGGTGGCTGCAGAGGTCCAGTCAGCCTCCATCCCGGTGGGCACTGTAGCCCTGCCTTCTGGAGAAGCCTTATTGGTTGGTGGCTCGAGCACTCCAGGGCTGCCCTGAATGTGCTGCAATGTGCGATCTGCTCAGGGAACCAAAAGGGAACGGTGATGGCCAGAAAGAGGAACTGGGTTGCCAGCCAGGATGCTGGGTACAAAGGCCTCTAGAGAAGCAGACACTCACAGCCCAGCTGAACGTCTGTCCTAGCCCACAGGGAGCATGAACTGTCTAGCCCCTTCACTGTATCCGCTTTGCATCATCGCCTTTCTTTACTGCGTGGATGCCTTGGGTTAGGGTTAGGGTGAGGGTTAGGGTGTGAATTCCACGAGGGTGGGTGTCCAATGACAGCCTGCGCTTTAAACTCGGTTTGCAGAGCTGACAACTGGAGCCTAGCCACCGGGTGATGAAGGGCTGAATCAGGAGGTCCGAGCTCGGTTCTCTAGGGCGCTCACAGTTGGCAGGGACCTCTCTGGCTTTCCAGCAGCTCTAATTCTCAGCACTTCACCTGGGCCCAGGGCAATCTCCTCCCTCCCCAGCAATCGTTCCCGGAGCCTGTGCAGGCCAGGGCAAGAGGTTTCATCTTGTTTCGCAGCTCTGATCTATTGGCAAGGCATCCTAGAATACATGTTGAGAGGGGTTCCGAAGGTCAATCAATATAGCTTATCGAGAAAGGCCTGGCCCTGATTAGCAGACTGCCATGGGCACAGGATAGGGAAGTGGCAACATGTGTGCCCTGTCTTTGCCTTTTGTTTTTATACTCGGTGCTTTCCAAAAACACATTCACATCTGTCATTACTTCTTTGATTTCCCTCTTGCCTACCAGAAATTCCTGAGAGGTTTTAGTGCCCCCATTTAATGCTTCGGGAAATTGTCACAAGCGAATGAGGAACTGGGCTGGGTCTAAAGCCTGAGTTTTTTTCTTCCCAGGCATGTGCTCCTTCCTCCTCATGAAATTGAACGGCATTACAGGGCAGGACTTGGGCTTGCTTACAGTATACACCTGGGCCCAGGGGCAGAGCCTGTGCCCACATGCCCGTGGCTCCACACCTTCCACATCAGTTCTTGCCACTCCCCTTTCTGCCTGGCAGCCCGAAGCTGCAGGACTCCTGGTAGTCAAGATGGCCCCTGCACCCCACTTGCTTGCAGCAGGGCATGGGGAAGGGGAAAATTCTCAGCTAACTGTGGAGAGCTGTGTTTTGGAGAAACTGAGCCTGTTGCATATGCAGCATCTGAGCAGCTGCAGAACGTTCCTTAAGGAGCAGGGTGGGGGTGGGGGGCGCTAAGGGAAATGGGGCCAGAGGAGGCCAGCCTACTTGGTGTGCAGCACAGGCAAGGGCCCAGGCTGGGGTTTCCTGAGCTTGAGCTAGGGGAAGCAGGCTTCCCTAACAGCAGCGGGGTCCAAGTTTAATAAATAGAAGAGCCCTCAGCCTAAAGACAGGAGATGAGCTGCCACGAGCAGTGTCCCCAGTTCACAGACTTCCACGGGGCTATTGCTGGCCATTCTTGAACCAGAAGTAGGTCGGTTTCCTGTCCTGCTTAGTTAGGTGACTTCTGCAGATTCCCGCCAGCCCAAGAAGCTAGGGCTGGTTATTCGGGATTGTCTAACCAGCTGGCTGTAATTTGCCTGGCAGGCCCAGCCAGGCCCTCCCTCCCTCTCCCAATCCTCCTGCCAAGGTGCCTCTGTGGCTGGGGCTCTGCTCCTGACCTCCCAGTTGCCTTCCATCCTTCCTCCCTGGGCCTGGCCCTTCCTTTTGCAGGGACCTCCCCGACGGCCTCTGAGACTCCTCCCAAGCCTGGCCTCCCCGCCTGTGGCCTGCAGCAGGCCTGCAGCTAGCCAGAGGACGGAGGCTGTACAGCAACTTCCCCTGCTCATTGTGAGCCTGGCCTTGGTAAATCACAAGGGGCGGGGGATGCCCCTTGCTCTGGGTGATACGGGGGCTGAGAGCTGGGTGGGGACAGCCTAGGCTGTTTGCAGGGATGTCTGGATCTCAGGAAACTGGAGGAAGGGTGGCGAGTGGAGGGCCCAGGGAGAAAAGAAAACATGTGAGGGCTCAGATATAGGATTTCTCTTGGTTTTGGGGAAGCCTTTGGTAGCTGAGTTCAAGGACTCTGCTTAGAGAGCCTCATTCTTTCAGACATGGATACAAATGATGCCTTGTCCAGAAAACCTGCCCTGGCTCCAGGCTGCGAGCTCCTAGACTGTCATATCACAGAGTGTCAACTCGCTGTCACAGGTCCATCAGCCTACTATGCTATAGGCTCTTTTGAGGGTAGAACTATGCCCAACTCATCTTGACTTAGCCTCTAGCACAGGCCTGGCATGTATTTGGTATTGAATGAATGGATGAATAAATGACTCTTACATGCCCCTGTCCTACAAGAAGGTTGGTCCTGTGCCAGTGATAGCTGGCTTGAACCAGGCACATAATTGTAGGTGGGAACAGGAGGATGGTGTGTGGGTCTGCTGGGTGTCCCCACCCTCCTCACTCCTATTAGAACATGGTCGCATTTCCTGGAACCTCAGGATGGCTGTTCTGATGCTGCCTGGGTTCTGGCTGGTCCAGGAGGGTTTGGGACAATCTATTTCCACAAATACCCATCCAGTGAATCTGCCCAATACCAGAAAAGAGCCCTCCCCTAGCACTCATGCCCCTGGGGTAGGGGGTTCAATACCCAGAGGTGAGAGTCTGGTCAGTGGACACAAATCTCCAAGGCTTCAGCATTCCTTGGAGGCAAATGCCAATCCTGACTGGGCACTTGCTGTAGGGTCCTAGTCTTGCCAGCTCTGTCCCATCCTCACCCTGGCTTAGTGGAGCCAAGAGAGAGTAGAGGGGGTACTTGAGAAATTAGTGGGACCAGCCCTTAGGGCGTGCCCCAAACAGGGTATTGCAGGGAGGATTCGTAGAGAGGGAGCCCTGCTCTCAGCTCTGAATGCTGCCAGGAGCCTGAGCTGCCAGCTGCTCCCCAAACCTACCCCTGATTATCACTTGCTCTTAGGCCTTTGCTTGGGCTGATCCCTGGAGCCAGAATATGCTTTTCCCCTTTGCTGTGCTAACTATGACTGACAAGACAGCCTAGCTGTCACCTCCTCTGAGAAGCCTTCCCCAAACACTTGTCAGCTCTCCTTACTGCCCCATCCGGACCTTGACCCCCATACACAGATGCTTTTATTACCTCCCTTATTCGAGCTGCATTTCATTGTGAAGGAACCATGTTGCCTTCATTTCTTTCTCAAGTGCCTGACACACAGTAGGTATTGAGGGAACTTTGGCTGAATGAATGAATAAACAAATAAATGAATGAGTGAACTATAAATAAATGAACTTTGCTCCTGGGGTGGTCACTGATGTCCCCTACAAAATCAAATAAAGATATTTTCTAACCTGAAGGTACATAACAAAAGGAAATGAAAGGATAGATTCTTCTGGGTAAAAGTTTCTCTCCTATAAATCTTTTCCAGATACTGTTTATCTGTATTATGGTATTGTAGCCCAGGAGCCACATCTACACAGTTTGGCAAAAGCAGGTTTACAGTTGTATGTAAAACACAGAGTTTATTCTTGTATCATTATTTGTAATTTACTATGTCAACTCTGATGCTGCTCAGGCTCTGGTGTACTCACAACTGTAAACCTACCAGCTCCCCATGTACCCCGCATGATGGCCTCGGGGAACCCCATCCATGATCCTACTCATTCTGAAAGTCTTTTCCAGGACCTGTGCTGGTGATCACCAGAATGAGGAAGGCACCCAACTTTGCACATCCTACCAGGGTGCAGGCTGAGACCCACTTCAAGGGGGGCTGGCATGTTAGGGATTGTAGTGCTCACTGTCTCCACTGGGCCAGGCTGGGTCTTTCCAGAAGGTTCAGTCAAAAGATGGAAACTCTTTCTGGCCATGGGGACCAGTCCCAAGTTCTGCAGGGGCTTCATGGGTAGTGAGTGGCCCACCCGTTCTGGGTGCTTAAATGTGGCTAAAGTGATTTCCTAGTTCTCCGATTCCCATTTCTTCTGGGGACCAAAAGGAAGCCAGATGTTGCCTTTAAGATTCAGGGTTTTATAATGTCATGGGTCTCCAGATTGACACCCTGAAAAACTCTAGGACTGTGTGGGGAGGGTGGGGAGTCAAGCTGAGTGTGGTGTGTCCCCTGGCCTAGGTCAGGATGAGAAAGAACAATATAGCAAATGCTATCAGTTGGCCACCCCAAATCTATTCTCCACCTCCTTTTCATTAACAGAGCCCTGCTATTGCTTAAGTCAGTGATATATCTAATTCCCAAGTAATAAGCCCATTCTGATAATCCGGTCTTTTATTTTTACCAACCTGTCTTGCAGGTAGCGTGCCCGTGTGAACCTATTCTGGCTAATGAGACATAAGCAGAACTCTAGAGAATAGTTCCGGGGAAATCTTTTGCTTCCTGATAAAGGGGCAGAGTGGCATGCACACCTCTTTGTCTTTTTGTCATTTCCTGACATTCTGCTGACATGATGGCTGGAGTTATAGCCACCATCTTGCAGCCATGAGGGAAAGACCAAGATGCCTTAGCGCTAACATCATTGAGCACAAAATCAACATTTATAATTCTCTCCAGAAGTTTTATTATGTGAGAAAAGTGCATTCTGATTTATTTATGACTCCATAGTTAAGTTTCTGTTACTTGTAGCCAAATATATCTCTAAATGCTGTTGGAGCGATGACCAAGATGAATCATCCTGAAGTGATGTACAGTTAGAGAGGTGTTATGTCAAGATTATACCCTTTTCTGTCCCCACCTTTGTTAGTTATATGTATCCTGTAAACGTCTCTCTTTGGCCCATTGGGTGTGAATGGCCAAAGTGATTAGGGTGACACTGAGCAGCCATGGGCTAAAGATGCCCATTAGGTACCCAGAGCCAGTTCCATTTCCTGGGATCCTCAGAATGTGGTTTCCTAGGATGGCCTAATTCCACCCTCCTGCCCAGAGACACCTCAGATAAAGAGCCCAGCCAGGATCTGCTCTGACCCCATAGTCCACAGTACTGACATCCAGGGTCGGGATCTAACAGTCACTTTTTGGGAGCAGAGGGTCAGAGTTGAGGCCTCATTTACCATCAGGGCCCCGAGGGCAGACAGATTTCAAAAATGTCCTTGTATCTACACTCTTTGCAATGTGACTTCACAGTTCATTCCTTCAAAAGATAGTTCATTTTCCCCCATCTTGAGCTGGCCTGATAACTTGCTTTGGCCAACAGAATGTGGCAGAAGTAACCCACACCCAGCTGCCCTATCACACATGTGGGAGCACAGCTAAGTCAGCCTGCAGAACTGGAGCGAATCAATGGTCATTTTATGCCTCGGTTTGGTTTGGTTTGATTCGTAAGGTGGCATTATTGTGGAGAGAGTTAGCTGATACAATCCTCCCCCTCCTTGTGGTTTACCAAACACTTCCATATACATGAGCTAATTCAATGCCCTAAACACCACCCGCAAAGGAGCTATCATCTCCCTTTGGCAGATGATAAAGATAATATTCTGAGAGGTTCTGACTTGCTCGTGATCATGCAGCCAACTCACAGTGCTCACAATTCTCTGCTCAATTTGCAAATTGCTCCAATCCCAGTCCTTGGCCTCTAGACCATCTCGTCATCCACTGCCCAGGCACCCACCCCCTCCTCCAACCTTGCCAACCTTGCACATTGCCTTGGGCAGCCGCCCTGCCCATTCAAGCATTAAACCGGACTATGGATATTAGCCCATTCCAACCCTGGCATGTTGCGACAATGATAGATCACACCAATATGACATAAGGAAAGAAGCCAGAGGGCACCACCATATGTGTTAGTAGGGCCCCATGGGCACACAACTTGGCCCAGCCCCGAGGTACAGGCTCAGCATGCAACCCATAGAGCTGTGTGAGCAAAGAAAACTAAACAGAGAGCCTAGCTTTTGCAGGCTTCCCTATCAATACTCATAAGCCGATGGATTAAAGACAATGAAGGAACTGTCAGAGATTCACCCACTGCATGGTGTCCCAGTCTCTCCCACCTGGTCCCCCTCACATAAAAGATACGGTTGCCCCTCACCCACCTCCCTGCCCCAAGCTGCCCTAATACTCACTGACAGAGTGGGTGTGCCCTCGTCCTCCACGGTGACCACCAGGTGGTAGAAGCTTTGGCGCTCACGGTCGGGTGGGGCAGGCCGCGTGACGATCTCACCACTGATGCGGTCCATGCGGAACGTCATGTCCTCGTTGCCCTCGGTGATGTAGTAGGACAAAACACTGTTGATCCCAATGTCACGATCGGTAGCTCTCACCTGGACCACAGCAGTACCACCACCCACGTTCTGGGAAGAGAGGAGGAGAGTGGTCATTCTGGATTCAATGGGGGGAGGGCAAAGTCTGGCACCTGCTGCTGGGAGCCGGGGGGCCTCCCAGACCCCCAGAAAGCTTTACTGTCTATGCTGGAGCTGTGAGGAAGAGGATGAAGATAGTGGTGGTGAGCATTCTGCAGGCACCTACTACATACTGGGGCTGTGTTAACGCATCAATTTTCCTCTGCAACCCTACACATTAAGTCCCGGGGTTAATGCTACTTACAGATGAGAAAAACTAAGGAGCAGGTAGGAAATGTGGGCACTTCCAGTCAAGATGGAGGCAGAGGCAGACATGCCTCCATCACCTCCTCGTGCAGCCACAAGAAGAATTACAACTAACCTCAAAGCAAATGCCACTTAGAACTGCCAGAAAATTAAACTGTATGGAAGTCCGACAACCGAGGATTTAAAGAAGCCACGTTCATCCAGACGGATAGGAGGGATGGAGATGTGGCGTCAGGGTGGAGGTGAGGAGATGTGGTGGGTCATGGAGAGGCAGCAGTGGTGGCAGAACTAGTGGTACCACATTCACATGTGGTAGATAAAGATCAGGAGGGACACTTGGGGAGTGCGTGATCCCAGCCCCAGGCAGACCACACAGCCCAGGGTTCCAGCACTGGGAAGATACAGCCCCATAACTTCTAGCTGTAAAAGCCACTGGAGGGTGGGGCAGCATCTGCTTAAAGGGCCTGCATGGACTCAGAATGTCTGCAAACCCACCCACTCTGGCATTCACCACCAAGGCAACCGCTGGAAGGGTGCCAGTCACATACGTGAAGTGAATGAAGTGACTGGAAGGAGGGCAAGAGCCAAGTAAACCTCCAGAAGCAAGGCAATGGCACTGTTCCCTCTCAGAGCCCCCAACCCCCAGAGCCATAAAGTGATGCAGTGGGTTGTCCCACCCTGGCGAATCCTAAGGCTCTGTCCCATACAATTTAACAGATGCATTAAGGCAGGGAGTCAAAGCAGCTCTACCTAATACACAGAAACAAACACAGGGAGGCTTCCAAATTGAGGAGGCAAAGATATGTGGTTCAAATGAAAGAACAGAACAAAACCTCAGAAAAAGTAAATGAAATGGAGCTAGCCGGCCTATCAGGTATTGAGTTCAAAATGCTGGTGAGCAGGATGCTCAGAGAACTCACTGAATATGGCAAAAACATATAGGAAGAAATGAAGGCTACACTAAGTGGAATAAAGAAAAATCCCCAGGGAACCAACAGTGAAGGGAAGAAAGCCAGGATTCAAATCAATGATTTGGAACATAAAGAAGAAGTAAACATTCAACCAGAATAGAAGGAAGAAACAAATTCAAAAAGAAATCGGAAAATTCTGGGATATCGCCCAAAGTGCCAACATCTGAGTCGTAGGGATGCGAGAAGAAGAGGAAGAGCAAGAAAAGGAAAACTTATTTGAAAAAACATAATGAAAAAAATTTCCCTGGCCTTGGCTGATGGCACAGTGGATAAGGCACCAGCCTGCGAACCCACAGGTCGCTGGTTCGATTCCCCAGCCAGGTCACATAACCAGGTTGCAAGCCAGGTCTCCAGCCAGGTCTGTAGCTGGAGGCAGGTGAAAGGCAACCATACATTGATGTCTCTCTCCCTTCCCCTCTCTCTACAAATAATGAATAAAATTTAAAAAAAATTTTCCCCTAATTTGGTGAAGGAAATAGACATAGAGATCCACATAGAAGCACAGAGAGTTCCAAACAAGTTGAACCCAAAGCGGACCACACCAAGACACATCATAATTAAAATGCCAAAGGTTAAAGATAAAGAGAGAATCTTAAAAGCAGCAAGAGAAAAGCAGAGTTACCTACAAAGAAGTCCCTATTAGACTGTCAGCTGATGTCTCAAAGGAAACTTTGTAGGCTAGAAGGGACTGGCAAGAAGTATTCAAAGTGATGAAAAGCAAGGACCTACAACCAATGTTACTCTATTCACCAAAGCTATCATTTAGAATGAGGGCAGATCAAGTGCTTCCCAGACAAGGTAAAGCCAAAGCTAAAGGAGTTCATCGTCACCAAGCCATTATTACATGAAATGTTAAAGGGACTTATTTAAGAAAAATAAGATAAAACTATGAACGTTAAAATGACAACAAATTCACAACTATCAACAACTAAATTTAAAAAA